>APFE031507329.1:0-104437 GCA_000404065.3 Pinus taeda
ACCTAGATGAACAGTCGGAGCCACCACACCAAACGGAAAAGGAGCTGCTTTTAAGGTCCGGACCGGGTGGTTATCCCCAATGTTGTTGCAGCGATTTTCGAGGCATCAACACATACTCAGGCTACTAACCAATTTATTGAGTCACCATCCTTCAATGGAAAAGGATGAGGTTGAGGAGGCTATAGTGGATGAGGAGGAGGATATAACGGTAGAGGACATGGTCATGGTCATGGTCGAGGTCGAGGAAGATTTTACTACCCCACTTGCTGGAAAGAAGGGCACATTGATATAGAATTCCCATTGAAATATAAAATTGATTTATGCTTTTGCAATATGTGTGGTATCAGTGATCATTCTTTGGAAGTTTTCCATAAAATTATTGAAAAAATCTTCAATAAAAATTATTAATTTATTACAAAAAGTTCCCAAGCATGAGATTTTAAATTCTAAAAACCTTCATGTAGTCTCAATATTTGGGGGCAGGAAAAAGTAACAACAATCAAGACCACCAAGTGATTCAACCAATCAAGAAGATGGCGAAATATCTTGATATGCAAGGACAAAATGATACAATGTCAAAAGTTGTCAAATTATTTATGAAAGAAACTGACCGTCAACGACTATCTAAGGATATAATTGTGGAAGCATTTCTTGAACTATTAAAAGAAGAACATTTTTTTGCTTGCTTGGTAGAATTGTTGAATATGCTGAAAAACTGTAATGGAAACAAAGAAAAAAGGGAAAATTGTTTGATCACTCTCACAAGGAAATCAATTAGAATTCCATGCCCCACAATTTTACTTAGAAATAAATGGATATATGGTTAGGCAAATTGTGCTAGATTTATGCTCATAGATAAGAATTCTTCCAAGAGAAACATGGATGAATATGGGTCAACCAAACTTGCAAATGATTACTTACCTTAAACTAGCCGATTAGAGTTTTATTGAATCAATAGGGATGATTCAACATGTACAAAATTCTATAATGGGAACCCTAACGATAGTCAACTTTGAAGTCATTGATATAGTCAATCGAATCCCTGCATAGCCGACATTAGTTGACCGACCTTGGGGATAAAAAATGAAGGCGACTATATCATTGGAAAAATAAAAAATTAAGCTAAAAGGTAACAATAAAAATATTGTTATCCCCTTATAACCCCATGAAGGAAAGCTCTGGGTCGAAGCTTCCGATGAAGAAGTTGAACTGAAACAACTCTATCAGGCACTGTACGAGGATCATGACAACATTGAACCAAAAGTTGATGGTGAAATCCTAATAGGATCTCCACTTTCCATCATACAAAATTTTGAAAAGAACCTTTATGAATGGAAAATTGAAAATTATGAATCCAAATAAAAAGAATGTTGGAAAATTCCGGCTATTCTGACCTCAAAAATCCATCCATGTTATTTTGTTAAATAAATACCAACCATATGAGAGAAAAGTTGGTGAGAAACCACTTCTATACTTCCGAAAAATTTAACACATGATTCCAGTAACATCATTCAATTAAACGAAAGGGTGTCTCCTGTTAATCATTTCGAGAAAGTAACAAAGATTATTGGAGAACATGACAAAATTCATAGTCTGGTAAAAAATTTCATGGGAAAATCCACAAGATGGTGGGATACCCATTCATCTCAACTTCAAACATGGATGACTGCAACAACATATTTTATGGAATGCTTCGGAGGAAGAGAGTTATCTTCAGAAACAAACATACACACTTTTAGCGTAGGACAATATCATGTCGCTTATATTCAAACATGTGAATCAGAATGGAGAAGGATTGGTTATAAAGATGAGTGCGTTTGGCCACACATGTTCCCAAACAATTTGGATGACCTGCCAAATAAATGGTATAGGTTAGAAGAAGCTTGTGGTAAATCACTTCAATGGATAGAATTAAGGGAAAAATTCATCAAGGGTTTCTAGTTCAAACCAAATGAAGCAGATTTAAAAGATGTAGTACATAAAATTAAATATTTTATCATAGAAAAACCAACCGATGAATGAAAATCATTCAATACCTCAATAATGTGTGATTACATATCATTTGCATATGAAAAAAAGAGGGTCAATCATTTAGAAATGGAAGAACCGCATATTAATGGTCAAATATTTTTCTTGAATAAAAATCATCCTAAGAAATATAAAAGAATTCAAACAATATATAAAGTTAGTAAACAAGAAGAATTCATGAAATTAGAAAAATTGGACTTTCCCTAAAATATAAAAAAGAAGAAGTTGGGGAAAAGTATCTGTTGGGTAGCGAAAGCCTCACGCAATGGTTAAGGGGTGCGAAGCTGGACATTTTGGGTAAAGTTAGGGAAAAATACTTCGCTGAACGCGCGAAGCGCGAATTGTAGTAGGTTGAGTCAAAGGGTAGTCCGCCCAAAAATAATGTAAGGAAATATAAATAGAGTCAGCCCGTGCAGGGGTCGCGGGCTAGGGAAGGGTATAAATAGAGTGAGGCTCTATGAGGGAAAGGCAGTTTTTGTACAAGAATGAAATGTAATGGGTCTTGAAGTAGATAGAGCGAAGGTGTCTATAAGTCCAAGTTGAGGGTTGGGTAGTAGGTAGAGGCTCTGTAGCTGTGTGTGCAGAGGCTTGGAAAGTCCGCAGCTATGTGCGTAGACCCCTGTAGCTGAGTGCGCAGGGTAGATCTGGATGTATTATTAGAGAATAATAATAAAGATAAGTTTGCTTCTATAAATTCTGTGTTATTTCTTATCTGTCTTTATGGTTTCCTTTCTATATCTGGTTAATGTAAATGTAAGAAGTATATGTTGATCTGGGTTCATTATGTGTGCAAATCAATTATTTTGGTTAAATTTTTTCTTAAAGACCCTGTTGAATAGCTTTGAATCATGAGAATATAACAGTGCGATAATAAGAAAAGTATAATCACTATGCAGCGACGCGAGTACCGAACAACGCAGAACTATAAACCAGTGTGCGAACCTCCTGGACCACACCAAGACATCCCTAGGGTGCGGAAACTTGGTTCCACTACCCTCCCTTGCTACCTTAGGTGTGACCTCAATCTGCACTCCGTGGGCTGTTGCCGAAAGGGCTGATAGATGTGGGATTTGTTTGGCTAAATAACTCTTCCAAACTTGGGTCAGGCCCATATAAGCCAACAAATGGTTCCATTGCAGGGACCGGGATATGCAGAAGGGGTGTCTGGTGTGAAGTGCGGGGATTCGATAGAAGGGAGCACCGGGAAATCAAAAGGGTTAGGGAAAACAAGGGTAACTATGGCGAACACGATCCAGTTACCAGTGTTTAAAGTAGCAAAAGGCAAAGACCTAGAACAATTTTGGTTTGTACTAACATCAGGATGGGACGGAGATGATAATATCAAGAAATCCATATTATTGAGCACACTGTAGGATCACGTGCTAACTTGGTACATGAATTATTCAAGAATCAACCCAACAACGGGGATAGCGTACATCCATACTAAATTAAAAAAGGAGTTTAGCGACCTAAGTCAGAAGCATAATTGGTTATGGGATTCAAAGAAATCATGATGATGCCTTGTGAGACCTCATGGGATTTGGATCAAAGGTTGAGAAGCACTATTCGCGAGGCCAACATGACCCTGACGGATGTACAACACCGTGCTTGGTTCATCGCATCACTAATGCCATATCTGAAGTCAGCCTTGTCACAACAAAAGATCTCAACCCAAGCAGAAGCACTGGAGGCAGCAATGCGGCTGCACAAAACCTCGGTACAGGACCCAAGGTTGGGAGTTCAACAAATCCAAGCACAAGTCCAAAATATATGTTTAGAAATACAGAAGTTAAAACAAGACCAGGCACCACAAGTTCGAGAAGAAGTATGGTGTATAAAGTTTAGAAGCCAAGGACATGATAAAGATCACTGTCTGGTCTCAATGAATTTCGTGGTAACAGGAAGGCCAACACCCTTGTGACCAAAGGTACAGATGGGACTGAGTGCGATTGCCCCACTCTAGTGCACAATCTGTCAGGTAGGAGGGATGCACAACATTGATAACTGTCATCTATTGCCAAGATACAACCAGACTCCCCAGCAGCTCTTTTACAACTTTTATAGATCAGTGGATCACAAAGAAAGATATTATCGTAGCTATTGAATGTTGATGGACCAGACACCGACCTACAAGATGCAGGCTAAGGTGTGAGGTCAAGATTTAGCTGCAACATTTGCACGTGGTGGGTTCCCAGGACGCGATCGAGGACGAGGCATAATGAGACCACGAAGGGGTCACGAGTAGCTAATATATTACAACTGTGGGGGACTAGGAAATTACACACAGGACTATACAAATCCAACCTGAGTATTGTGCCCATATTGTGAGCAATTCGATCATGAGCTGCTAGATTTCCCAATGTTGATAGCACAGATACAAGATAAAAAGGCAGCGTCTCCCACAACAACACAAAATGTGTAAATGATGAGATTCGAACCTCACGTTGATGAACCCAAGGTAAACATGGTACGACAGAGTGGTGCAGCCATAACAGAGGTCAATGGGAAGACCAATACGGAAGCTAGGGAAAGCTTCATGGGTGTCTCTACCCAAGGTAATAGGGATCACTCTGAGCCGGATAGGGATCCCTAAATGTTGAATACCTTCTTAGAGACATGCATAAAATTGCTTCGTGACAATAGGATAGTCAAAGGGTTACAAGAAGTGATTAATAGGTACACAGGGTGGGGTGAACCTCGTGCAGTCTGGAAACTAGGAAGACACGCATTGTGAACGGGTTGGGAAATGTGGTTAATGGTGCAGATTGGAGACTACGAGATGGATCAGGTCATTCTAGACTTAGGTTTGGATGCAAACGTATTACCTAAACAAACTTGGGAACGCATGGGTAAGCCTACACTACAATGGTTTCCTATTCAATTACGGATGGCCAATCAATAGAAGATCTTGCCCATGGGAAGGCTGCAAGGAATTACAGTAGATATTGATGGTGCAAGTACCCGGACTGATTTCCAAGTCATTGAAATTGTGGATGAAAGTAGCCCGTATCCGGCGTTGCTAGGGATGGACTGAGCCATTGATATGAATGGGGTTACTAACCTCAAAAAGCGGAAGATGATATTCAAGAAAAAGTCGCTCCGGGTCATTGTTCCGCTGGATCCGACAGATGAACTACGCTACACAAGACCGGCGCATAATGAAGAGAGGGACAATGTATTGAATAGTGTCTACAAAATTGCTACATAGGGGGAGCGGAGATCCTCGCAAGGCTACGCCAGTGATTCAGATGAGGAAGATGAGCAATGGTGTAACAGGGTGAGCGAGACTACCATGTTGCACTGCAATATGATGACGAAATCCCTGTATTGCATTAAAGTCCAGAACCACGAACTGTCGATGTATGACAGGCTGACAATAGTAAAGGATTTCCTAGTTAAATTTGAAAGTGCGATACCAGAGGACCAACAGTTCGATGCACTCAAATGGGCATGGCGCGCAACACTGGCATGATGATGGGGTACCTATGAAGGAACCTTCAAATTTTGGTGAAGTTGTAAGTGCATGATGCAGATAAGATTTGGGAAGCCACTGCTCCAAATAATGGAGAAATATGATGGACGAGAGAATCCGCACATACACCTGAGCAAATAGACCAAATATTACGATGCGGAGCCTCAACCAGAATGGGTGCACTTATTTTATCATATCCTGGATGTCATTCCAAGGAACTGGTATACGGAAATGGAGCTCCAACATGGCACTAGCGAGTGGGATATCCTATGCAAGGGGTTTCTAATGACATTCCTCTTTGAAGATCAATGGATGGATACTGTGGATGATGCTTTACAGTAGGTAAGAGCCACCATTTTCAGAACACTGTCGGAACCAGAAGAAGTCGTGTCGTCTGGTTGGTCACAACAGCTGAGCCAGGCCTTAGCATGTTATAATGTACAAATAGAAGATGATGAGGATGACCAGCATAACATCAATATACCAGAATCCAAAGGGAGTCGTGAGACACACGACACCAAGGCAGAAGATCCAGACATCACGGTGCCCTTGAAAACAAAGCAGGTAAATATCGAAACAGAGGAAGAACAAAAATATGCTAGACTTGGGGACTACTGGGATGACGCCACGGTGGAAAAGGTCATCGAATTGCTCTGTGAATGCCAAGATTTATTCCCTACAAAGGTTACGGAGCTGAAAGGAATTTTAAGAGACTTAGGAATGGTGAAAAGAACTTTGAAGCCAGATGCAAAGCCAGTGGAACAGCGACCCTACCGATTGAATCCAAAATACAAAGCCAAGGTCTACAAATAACTAGACAAGATGGTGGCAGCAGGAATAATCAAACCAGTCAAGGATTCTGATTTGGTAAGTTCTGTGGTTGTGCAAGAGAAGAATCAGAAGGGTGAGATCTACATCTGCATAGTTCTACGGAAGCTTAATGATGCTTGTGTTAATGATCCGTTTCCAACACCCTTTATGGATGAGGTACTAGAAAATGTGGGCGGGTAGGAAGCATACTCCTTCACGAACGACTTCTCCAGGAACCATCAGATCAAACTTGCACCAGAGGATCGGAGCAGGACAACATTTGCTGCTGAATGGGGTTGTTTTTAGTATTCAGTAATGCCATTTGGGCTGAAGAATGTGCCAACAATATTTTCCCATATTGTGGTCGTCGTGTTCAAAGAATTTATCCACAAGTTCTTAGAAGTCTACCTGGATGACTGGACCGTATTTGGCTTGGTTAAGAAACATGTCACACGCTTACGGTTGATGTTGGATACATGCCGTCAGCACCAGATTGTGCTTAACCTAAAGAAGTGTACTTTCCTCGTCCCTTTTAGGAACTTGCTAGGCCATGTGGTTTGCAAGCAAGGACTGATGGTGGATTCGACAAAGATCACTGTCATACTCAATCTACAAGCATCGCAGAGTGTAAAGTAGTTACGCACTACATTGGGACACATGGGCTACTACCAGAAGTTTATAAGAAATTACGCCCAGATCATGGCTCCAATGGAACAGTTACTGAAGAAGGATGCTACGTATTGCTGGAACAAGGAATGTAACAGAAACCTAGAAACATTAAAAGAAAAGATGGCATTTTCCCCTATTTTGGTCTTTCCAAAATGGGATGTTGAATTTCATGTCCATGTCAACGCCTCGTGTATCACGTTGGGTGCGGTACTCACTCAAGAAGGCGTGGAAGGAATTGATCACCCGATTGCGTTCATGAGTCGCAGGTTGTCAAAGCAGAGAAGAATTATTCTACTACTGAGCGAGAGGGATTGACGATGGTCTATGCATTCCAAAAGTTCCATCACTATTTTCTCGGGGGACATTTTAAGATGTACACTGATCACTCTACGCTCAAATACCTAGTAAATAAGCCTGTGTTGGGGGGGCGCATCTATCGATGGTTGCTACTATTCCAAGCATATGACTTTAAGGTTGTTGTAAAGCTGAGATGTCTGAATGCAGGAATAGACCACCTATCCTGAATTGAGACTGGCGAAGAACCAACAAGTGTAGAGGAGGAATGGTTTCTGGCTAGATTCCATCAACAAGTATAGAAACAACACGAGAAATCATGGCACAATCGACATATCAAGGTGTGCACCTTCAAGGAGAACAATCTAGTATTTCTTTATGACAGTAAGTTCGATAAATTCCCAGGTAAACTCTGCATGCACTGGTTGGGACCTTATGTCGTCAAATAAGTTACCGATGGGGGCACGATTCAGCTGACTAAACTCAATGGAGATCCCTTCCTGGGAAGAGTGAATGGCAGTTGTCTAAAGCTCTACACGAGTAGGCCGACCACCTGACTAGTCATCAAGAAGATAGTCTCACCTATCCAACCAGTTGAAAGAGAGAGCAGGACGATAAAGCACCCTGGGGGACAAAGGTGCGAGTACCACGGTGCGCATGCATTTGGCAGAACACGAAGATCGCGGTCGCACACGAAGGGTCACAAGGATGTGCTGATAAGAACAATGATGACCATTGATATCTTTATTCATGAAAAGATGTCTGCATTATGGCAAAAGGGTGCGGGCGGTGGGCAATTAAGAGCAACAGTACGAGCTATATATAGAATGAACGACCCCATATTTCACATGAGAAGGTTACACGAGCAAGAACGAGCGACAATTAGGGCAGTTGAAATTGGCAGGGCTTATAAATCTCCAAAAGGAATCCACTGGGAGGTGTACACTTTGGAAGCACATATGGAGCTGTTCATTATCTCTACACAAGCTATGCGCCCGAAGGTAGTAACCTGGCCTATGGAAGAGCAGGACTCTATAAGGAGTATGGTCTTGACAGTTGTGGGTATCCTACAGGCTGTAGCATCACTAGTGGGGGATGTACCAGAAAAGAGGGAACATGAAGTAGAATTGGTTTGGATGTCGTTGCCTCACCCAGGGGCAGGATGGCACACTACAATAGATCAATGAAAGGATTCACAGATTGCGACCATGGGTGGAGATGCAGTTAATAAGTCACCTATGATGTCCCTCGATGCTTGGGATCTTGTGAATAGTAGCCAGGGTCTTGCAAAATTGCAACACAGGCTACAGTGGATGGTGCAAAGAGAAGCTACGAAGGATAGAAGTGGCTACGGTGGTACCAGGAGGTCCCATATGTGGCTCCCCACTCATGCTAAGATCCTCGGGGTGTTCTATGTTAACCGAGCAGAGCAGAATGAGCATCATTGGTTGCGAGATGTGGTAGAAACACTAAAGCATGAGACAGATGAAGCATTGTAGAAGACAATGATGGAGCAGTAGGACGAAAAGTGCCACTCACAGGGTGGTGAACCACGAAGCCAAGGTAGAGCACCTAGCCGCACCGGCGAGTGACTCGGGATGAGTCACGATGATTGTGTTGGGGTACTATTGGGTAGCAAAAGCCCCACGCAATGGTTAAGGGGTGCAAAGATGGACATTTTGGGTAAAGTTATGGAAAATGACTCCGCTGAATGCGCGGAGTGCGAATTGTAGTAGGTTGAGTCAAAGGGTAGTCCGACCAAAAATAATGTAAAGAAATATAAATAGAGTCGGCCCGCGCACGGGTTGCAAGCCAGGGAAGGGTATAAATAGAGTGAGGCTCTATGAGGGAAAGGCAGTTTTTGTAAAAGAATGAAATGCAATGGGTACTTGAAGTAGATAGAGTGAAGGCATCTGTAAGCCTAATTCGAGGGTTGAGTAGTAGGTAGAGGCCCTACAGTTGTGTGCGCAAAGGCCTGGAAAGTCCATAATTGTGTGCACAGACCCCTAAAGCTGAGTGCGCAGGGTAGATCTAGATATATTATTGGAGAATAATAAGAAATATAAGTTTGCTTCTATAAATTTTGTGTTATTGCTCATTTGTCTTTATGGTTTACTTTTCTATATCTATTTAATGTAAATGTAAGAAGTATATGTGGATCTAGGTTCATTTTGTGCATGAATCGATTATGTTAGTTAATATTTGCCTAAAGACCCTGTTGAATAGCTCTGAATCATGAGAATAGAACAATGCGATAATAAGAAAAGTATAATCACTCTCAACCGGTGCAAGTACCGAACAACGCAGAACTATAAACCAGTGCGCCAACCTCCTGGACCACACCAAGACATCCCTAGGGTGTGGAAACCTGGTTCCATCACCCTCCCCTGCTACCTCAGATGAGACCTCAGTTCGTACTTCGTGGGTTGTTGCTGAAAGGGCTGGTAGCTGCTGGATTTGTTTGGCTAAATAACTCTTTCGAACCTGCGTCAGGCCCAATAGTATCTCAATGAATCCAAAGCATCCAACTATATGGACATTGGGATTAAAATATGTGAATTCAACATATCCAATGATGATCGACTGAAAATCACCTGACTTAGTGATTATTAGTCGGAGAAATGAATTGTTGAATTTGTCGATCTACTTAATGAATACCAAGATGTATTCGCTCGGGATTATAAATATTTAAAAGGACTTGTCAAAGAAATGGGAGAAATGAAAATCAATCTCATTTCAAGAGCTAAACCAATAAAGAAGAGATTTGTTGTCTCTCCTACAATAGCCTCCAAAATTTCTCTATGTTTGAATTTTAGAGCCTACCTCATTGTTGTATCAAGTCTCGCTTTGGCCGTTAGGTGTCTGTTTTGTGTTGATTCATATTTTTTCATTGTTCTTGAGTGTTCTTAAGTGTTTTTGCATTGATTTGAATATACTTATATGCATTTCATGGTCACAACACCTTTTTGGCTGTAAAATGACACTTTTGAGTTGCAGTCGCACAAACTTCAATGTTTATATTTGGGGAATGTGCATAAAGTGGCATTTTGATGTATATTCATTGTTGGTCGTGTTTTTTTAATGTTTCTCAATGAGTTCATATGTGTCACACTTTATTTTATGTCCAGAACTCATCTTTCTCATTCCTTAACCAATCATCCACACTTAGACAAATTTCAGTTGAAAAGTGAGCCCATTAAGGCCAAGAGCGCATGAGCAAAATATAAAGCCTTGATGGGAGACCATTCATTGTTCAGAAGTGTGCCTTGCGCCATTGCACAGAGCTACATGCACTCCAAAAGCATGAAACCCCTTCAATGTTCCAAAAGGAACCCTCCAAGAATGACTAAGTCTTCCTAGAGAACATTCCTTCGACTCAAAGAAGTGCACCCTCCTTGAGTGCATTGGTGCATCCCGATGACTAGAATTTCAACCCTTCAACCTTCCCCTATGCACCATGTGCCCACCTAAACTGATTGAGAGCACTATGACACCCTAAAGAAATGAAGCCCCAACCTTTAGCCTTCATAAGTGCACCCTGCACCCTCTTTTAGGCCTCCTAAGCACATGATCCCACCCCGAAGGCACGAAGCCTCACCCTTCAACCTTGAGGAGAGCACCATGCGCCCTTATTCTCTCCCTTTAGTGCATGGTGCACTTGGGAAGCCTGAAGCTTTCCCCTTTGTCCTTTGGACTTATGACATGAGCCCTACCTTGAGTTCATTTCTTTTTAGGGTGCATGAGTGCATGTTGAAATGTTGAGGCCCCTCCTCCTTAGCTCTTCAACCTTTCAAAGTGCACCCTTGCACCTTGTAGCTGCCTTGACTATTTTAAGCACTCTAAAAAGAAACAAATAGGAAAATTTTTCATAAAACATGGTAGATGAGGAGATTTTCAGACTGATAGTTTCTCATCATGTGTGATTTCATAAATAGGTATCTGAGGGACCTCATAGAAATCACACATAACAAATATCAGGAAAAAGAGAATGGAAAAAGGAAGTGCATGGAGAATGAAGGAAATTCCTAAAAATTGATGATCAAAGTACCGTAAATACTCCAATATTGAACACCCTTCGGAGGGTGGTGGAATCACCATGAGCAAATGAGGATAAAGAGAAGACACAAGGGAAACCATGTCACTACTAAAGCAAGTTCATGTGATCAGTCATTTTCAACTTCAGCAACCCAAGATAGTGACATGTCAAGTTTTTTCATATGATGATGTGGATGAGAAGACATATCATTGTAATCATTGTTTAAGACAAACAAGTAGAGGTCCAAGAGTCATATGTGAACTCAAGAGTCATGGATTTCCAAAATAAATATAATACTAAAAGTCATTTCAAACTTCAAACGTTGTAGAAGTCCAAAGGTCACTAGAAGTTAGAAAGTCAAGAGTCATGAGGATATGAAAGGTCATTCCTCAAGTTATAAATAGGTCATGATTTCTCATGTAAAGTAATTTTAACCTTGGCTTCTCCCATAAGGCATAAGAGAGATAAGTTAGTACGTTTGGGGCTCCATTGCTCCACTATTGGAGTAAGTCATGTTTGTTGTATTCATGCATCTTGGGAATTTTACTTAATATTTGAAGCGATGGTAGCCAACACATTTTCATACATGGATTATGGATGTTTGTAATAATATTTTGTGGATGTTCATGGTTCATGTTTTCTTTCACTTGTAGTAAGTTAGTTGAACTATTTTGGTTATTTTAGTGCTTATTCTATTGAGAATGTGTTACAATGTTTATAAAGTTCGCCACATTTGTGTGGACTATTTTGCTGGATGTTAGAATTTTTTTTTCTTTTTGTGTCTTTATTAGAGTGGTACTATTATCTCTCTCCTATAGGATCACTTTATTTCCCATTTGTGGTAGAAGAACCTTGAAACACTTGTAACTTAGCATTCACCAGGCATACTTACTTGATTGTCGAAAGCGCATGTGTGATTCTGTATTTTGCTAACTGCTAAAGCTAAGGAAAATCTTTAAGTAGAAAACATTGGGGTTATATTTCGGATGGGGCTCCTATCCAAAACAATGTGAGGTCTAGTTGGGAATTCATATTAGGGAGACCCCCTTGAATGTTGGTAGGTCCAACACTGTCAGTAAGACCTTATAAGCTTATGCCTAAGTATAAACTCATTGTGAAAAAATAAATTGAAGGAATGTTGGATTTTGGTATTATTATCCCTATAGAAACATCAGAGTGGGCAAGCCCTATGGTTGTTTACCCAAAGAAGAATGACCCTACCATAATACGCATTTGTGCCGATTATCAAGGATTAAATAGATTAACAGTCACAAACCCATTCCCAACTCCATTTTTTGATGAGATATTAAATGAGGTCGTGAGACATGAATGTTATTCCTTCACTAGTGGGTTCTTGGACTATAACGGAGTACTTATAGAAAAGGAATATCAAGAAAAAACAACCTTTTTTTATTGAATTTGGCTCTTTTTCTTATAGAGTAATGCATTCTGGTCTAAGGAATGCTTAGCAACATTCTCAAGAATTGTTTGCAAAGCATTATGAGAGTATATCTATAAAAACATGGTAGTATATTTATATGAATGAATAGTGTACACATTACTAAAAGGTCATAATTAATGACAACGACTGGTGCTTGAGAGATGTCGTTAGATACGTTTGTCCTTGAATATAAAAAATTCATATTTGCAACACCTATTAGAATATTGTTAGACCATGTGGTTTGAAAGGAAGGGATCAAAGTCAAAATGGTGAAAATCCAGGTAATATTAGATATGAAGCCTCCTGTAAATTAGAAACAAAACAAAATATTCTTAGGACATACAAGATATTATAGAAAATTCATTTAACATTACTCTGACATTTTGTTTCCAATTGACAAGATTCTAAGGAAATATGTCCCTTTTATTTGGTCTAGACAAAGCGATGAGTCTTTCCAGTTTTTAAAAAAGGAATTATTTCAAGCCCCAATTCTTAAGTTACCTGACTGGTCCAAAAAATTCCATGTACAGGTTGATGCATCAAACATTTTAGTTGGAGTAGTCCTATCACAACCCGACAAGGAACCGATAGACCATCCAAACACCTACACTAGTTAGAATATTAACAAAGCTAAACGAAACTTCTCCATGAAAGAACATGAAGCTTTAGCAATGGATTTCACATTGCAATTTTTTTTACACTACCTCTTTCCCAACCCTTTCATATTTTACATTGATCACCAAGCGTTAAAATACCTTGTGAATAAACTATTTCATCACGGTCAAATCTATCGTTGATTATTACTATTCCAAGAATTCAAATTGAAAATTATTGCATGACCATGAAAACATAATGTCGGTCCCAAACATTTATCCTGACTTGAATCTCATGAGGAATCGACTGATATGGATGATGACCTTCCATACACGCATCTATTCAGAATTGAAGCAGTTCCATCACAACTTGTTGAATGTAGAATTCTTACATACGAAAAAAACACTTAATAATCTATCAGATAAGAAGAAAAGGCCACTCACTATAAAAGTAGCACCATACACAATAATAAATGGACATTTATACAAGCTGGGAATTGATGAAGTACTTCGCAGATGTGATTTAGAGCATGAAAGAGAAGCAATCATTGAAGAAACACACAAAGGGGGAGCTGGAGGACACTATCAAGGAGAAACAACTACACAGAAGATAATTCAAGTAGGACTATGGTGGCCAACACTATTCCATGATTATCGTTAATATGTACAAAAATGTGAAATATGTCAAAGAATGGGCCATCCTCTATCAAAACACCAAATGCCATTGCACTTAGTTATCGCTTCACTACGTTTTGAGATGTGGGTGATCGACTTTGTTAGACCATTTCCCAAAAAAGGTAAGAGAATGGGAGAAAAATATATAACAACTACCATCAAATATCTATCAAAGTGGGAAGTAGTTGAGCCAGTCAGATTCTACACTAAAGAAGTTGTAGCGAAATTTATATATGAACACATAGTAACACGATTTGGCTGCCCTTGGTTCTTATCAACGATAGAGGAACCCATTTTGTAAATCGTACAATCCAAGTATTTTCAATCAATTTCATGATCGAACACCGTAAGACTACTCTATATCATCCACAAGCTAATGGTGTTGTCAAGTCAATCAACCAAACACTAAAGAAAGGTTTAATGAAAAATTGTACTGTCAACATAGATGACTGGGATGATAAAGTTCTAGCAGTTCTGTGGGCATATCACACAACGTATAAATAGTCAATAGGAGCAACACCATTTAAACTTATTTATGGTCAAGACAAAGATGTGCGATTTCACTATTTATTAAACTCACAAAGCATGTTGACTATACTAAAATATAATACAAAGTTACAATTGGAATGACTCAGAAAATTACATCAACTAGAGGAAGATTAAGTTTACACCCTTTAGCATAAACAGGTCAATAAGGAACAAAAAAAAGCATGGCACGATAGGAAACTGCATGCTTAACATTTTCAAGTTGGTAATTTATAAGTTCTACTATATAATAGTAAAGTAAAAGGTAAGCCGAACAAGCTAGAAATTGCATGGTTAGGACAATTCGTTGTTTAAGACATCTGACCTTTAGGAGATATACAATTGAATGCCTTATAGGGGTGGCTTTTCAAATCACTTGCTAATGGTACCTGAATTAAAATATTTATTCCTTAGTAATACTTAGCATAGGTTAGCCATAGGATAATGGATGAAAAAGGCTAACTGGTTAATATGGAAAAAAACTAAACTATTAAAAAATAAAGTTAATTAAAATTTATTAAGCTATTAAATTCTTTTCATTTTTGTGTATTAAAATTAAATTAAAAAATTCCCGGATGCGGGTGGCACCATCACCCTTACTATTTCCCATGCAAGGAGTTAATGTCTGGTACTGCGAACTGCAGAGCAGCATGGCCTCCCGGGACTTAAACTCACGCGAGCTGGGAAAGTTATTAATGCTGGATGTTGGCGGATTCACATTTATGCACTCCACTGATTGACGCAACATTCCCTCAGTTATAATCATGCTACTCCATAGCTATTTCACCATGCCTTGTGCTCAGTCGCTCGGCAATAGAACCTGGTTTTCGGAGGTTGCTGGTGATGGGCTGACTCTGGTTCACTACTGCGAGCTCCAAGCCAATTCTATCAAGGGTAAGTTCTCCCCTGTTCTGGATTCATGCATTGTGTTGTTGTCTGTAATTTCTATGGTCGTCTGCAATTTCTGTGGTATTGTGTTATCATTTTCAAGTTCGATTGGGCCTCCCTCTCGCCTCAACCGAATATGTTTTGTTGGTTCTCCTGTCCATTATCCATTTGCGCCCTACCTCCTGTCTATCATCATGGTTCATTCGGGTAAGAGGAATCGTTCAGGGGGGCGTCGTGACAGCCATTTTCATCTCCCAGCTAGTCATGCTATGGAAACTACGTCGGAACCCTTCAATCCCTCCCCCGTCCATGAAGCTGGGCCATCCTTAAGCTCTAGTTGTAAGCCTATTCCGAACAGTGCCTTCCAAACCACGCACTTTAAATTTCAAAGTAATTTGCATAGGCCCCTTGTTACTGCTCACATCACTATTATTCTCTCGGAAGAGGAAAATCAGGTCTCCCCTCTAGCCTGCATTACCTTGGATCCTTCCCAAAGTAGTGAGCATTCCATGGACAAAGACAGCTTGGAGAATTGGAAAAATGAGAAGTCTGAACAGGAGGAATTTCTCAAAAATCTTCCTCCCCTTGAAGATACAGGACCTGCTGCTGAGGAAGGGACTCATGGTGAAGCAAGCCATACCATGGCAATCGCTGGCAGCGATTTGGGCGACAATGAAGGTCTGAGGACTGATGATGCAGGTCTGGCTGAGAAGAAGAACCATGGCACGGAAAAGGGGGAGTAGTGCCACCTGGGACTGCCTCCTTTTTTTGTTTTGTCTACTGTTTCAGGCTCACGGTCAAGGTTCAGTGCTAATGTCCTACTGTTTTTGGCTTCCAGTCGGGGATTTGGTGACACATTATGTGCTGGTTTGCAATGATTTTATGTTTTTTTGCTGGCCCAGTTCTTCTTCTTGGCAAACATGTCTCTCTTTATGTATTTTATCTGGTCTCTTGATCTCTGTAACTGGTTTCCCCAAATTATGTTTGTAAAGGGGCAATTTTGTTATGTTGAGCACTTCGAAGCCTCGATACTATGTAAAAATATTTTTCCTTACAGTTAATAGAATTTAGTATTTGTAGAGAAAAAAAATTAAATTAAAAAAAATAATAAAAAAATATAGTTATATATATAACCGACATAACAACCAGTTCACCAATAAAAACAATAGGAAAGGTGTACTAGGTTACTAGACTAAAACAACATTATGGAGCGGGAGTCCGATATTCACAATTTCGTAAGGGAAAAAAAGTTCGGAATGAAAAAAATATAAATATGAAAGATAGATAGAAAAAAGGTAACAAAACAACTTGGATCACGGAAGCAACATCCCATAGAACAAGCATATCGAGTACGATTCAACAATTTAGTAAACCAGGAAAAAAATTATCGACTATTCATCTGGAAGTAGTTCCAGGAAATCACTCGTGTATAAGAACCTGAAATATGGCCTTGATAGAATAACTCATAAAATACAAAAGAGGGACCCATCATCCAGAGTAATCAAGTACAACCATCCCTTTTTTACATCACACACATTTTGCACATACCATTAGCCTCATATGATCAACAAAGGTCATTTTAAAATATTTCATAATTACTACCCACTCTGCGAGAAAGGTGGCAAGTAGAAGGCATGCATGAGTATGGTGATGATCGAAGAGTAAATCATAAATTGAATAGACATTTAGGAGGGAATCGATCAAGTTATATCGATGGCACAATCAATGGCACTACTATAAAAATTAAAGAGAGCCTTCAGTTTATTGAAAATCTTGCCTAAAATTCAAGTTAATGCCTCTTGCAACCTGGCCGATATCCCTGACATACCAAGCCTTGTTATTTCTGAATTTTAAATTATTGATTGACTCCAAATAGAGGAAAACTGATATTGTTTCTCTAGGGAAAAGTGGAAAACCAGGTCTGATGGAAAAGAGATTACAGTCGAGCCTTGAAATAAGGCATGATTTGACCTTGCCGGGAAAACATAATTGGAAATTTGCATGCAGAACATCAAAAAAGTGAAGGTTGAGTAAATTGTATGGGAAAATGATTTTGAATCCTATCTTAAATGGGCCAAGAGGGGAGATCAATGGAATGCCTGGACTGATTTCTTAAAAAAATCTAGCATTCGCGACATTCTTGGTGCACCGCTAATCAGAGACCTTTAGGGGGTGAAAGAGGAGGTCACAGAATAACTAGCTAATAGGTATCACAATGGAAAACTTTGGTTGGGTCAGCCACAATCTAGCTATGGTACCACCATCCAACTAATAACTAGGCTACCCTACAAAGGAATTACGGTGTTGAATACAATCAATGTGAATAAATGGATCATGAAGTTTCTTGGAGGTGCATCGAGGAAAATTCATGGGGTCCGGTTATTAATAAAGTCCAAGAACCATTGGTCAGATGTATTTGCACAATTGTCACCTTATGACTCACCTCATCCATTCGTAGCTTAGATGTTAAACTCACAATTATCAAAGCCATCAATGACATAGCAAATTCCATACATGAATACAACTGGCAGACAAGGCTATTTACCAAAATCGAACTACCAGGATTACCAAAACTATTGCAAGGCTATTTGATTTCCTTCCTTGTTAATTTGGATAGCCATGAAGTCTAGCCCACCTATTGCGGAGGTCGACACCACTAATAAAGATACACCCCTCATGAACAATTTCAGAATTTTTTCCAATAGTTGGTTAGCGAAACTCCAATCACGAAGCCCCAATTAGATTTATTGAAATTGGCTCTTGAATATCAATAAAATTTCTAACAAATAGAGGGTCCATCAACATATTTGTTGATCCCTTCCCCCCTGCTCCCATATCTAGTTATGATTAGACAATACCTATATCTTGTATAACAACTTTGCTGAAGACAACCATCAAGAACTCCCCTACTGTTGGGCGCAGGATCCCCCAAGGGAATTTTTCGGGCTTAGAGCCCAGATTTTGGTCAAAGATTGTATTTCCGATGTAAAGACTTCGCATTTTGTGGGCACAGAGCGCGTAGTTTGTTAAAAGAGTCATAGGGTTGTCCACCCTAATTTTGTTAATGTAATGTCGGATGTAGAGATCTACCCATGGTTCGTGGACCATGGGATTGTATAAATAGAGTGAGGCTTTAAGTAGTTAAGATAAACATATTCGAAGAGGCAATGATGAAGAGTTGAGCCGTATTTGTGGAGGAAAGTCTAGTTTTGGGTCGTAGAGTAGGAGAAGGCTCTGCAGCTGAGTGTGCAGAGGCCTAGTAGTCCACAGCTAAGTGCGCAGGGTGATTCGAAGTCTATAATCATTTGGAAGAAATAATAATGAGGATTTTCCATCATTTTTGTGTATTTAATTCCTGTTTTATGCATCGGATATATTGGGTACGAATTGCACTTGTATTGTTTATATGATGCGCGAATTTATATAACTGTTATTGTTAAGTGAATACAAGGTAGAATATCTGCTTACGCGAAGTTAACTAAGATCTGTTAAGAATATAAGAGAGACACTTAACGTAGATTGGGAAATAGCGTAGAACGCTTCCCTAGCAGCGGGAAAGCATCTCAGCCCCTGGTTAAGGCTGCACGAAAGACAATTATGACACTTTACGAGGATATTGAAGGTTGGAATAGTGCGCGAAGCAACTTGTGTGAAGGTAGGTCTAGTTGGACTAAATCGACATCATAGACATCTCAAGGATGCAGAAACTTGGTTCCATCATCCCCCCATACTACTTCGGGTGAGACTTCAGTCCGCGCTCCGCGGGTTGATGCCGAAAGGGCTAGTAGTGTAGGGATTTGTTTGGGTGAATAACTCCTAACCTGGATCAAGCCCGCATAAGCCAACAAATGGTTCTGTTGTCAGGACCGAAATCTGCATAAAGATGTCTGATGCCATATCATTAGAATCCAATTAAGAAAGAAATTGAAGGCTTGTTGGATAGAAGAATTCACTAGTTCGCGACGCAGGAGAACAAAAACCTACAACTGTCAAAAGAAGAGTGGCTAAACATGTACCTATATATGGAAATCCACGAAATCTTCTTGTGTCCTTCCCTACTGAGCTATACGAGTGGATCATGAAGCTAGCAGATAGCCAAGGAAGGTGGAAAATTGAAGGTCATATTATGTGGACCCGAAAACTAGTGCGAAGGTTGGAAGCATCAAAGGATAAGATCATGCACACCATTGATCATTGGCTCGATTGGATTATAGGAGGATTCATTACTGAGTTCGTGGTTGATACCTCAGTCAACTACAACAAGGCAGAGCAACTCTTTCTCAAAGGACCGTGAGGTAAGTACATAAAGTCTCTGAATAATTGGATTAAAATGCTATTGTGCTAAAAGAGGGTTATGCAGTTACCTTGATGTTCATGACTACGCAAAGTGGAAAATCTTACAGGAACGAAGGAAATAAGGAACTAGAAAATAGTCCCTTGATTTCTCCTCTACGAGGGGATGAGGAAGATCTTACAAAGTCTCACTCCGAAGTGCTATTCATCTAATAAGGTAAATAATTCCGCGAATACCACCTCCACCCACACCACCACCTGCTTCACCACCATCACCTCCATCTTCACCTGTACCACCTCCACCACCACTATGATTCAATATGGAAAGCATAGTGAAGTTTCCTTTGTTCAAAGGTTTTGATGTAGCGGAAACAATGTATCAAATTATAAACCCACAATATGGATCCATTTGACCCGAAAATCACCCCACTTTACACCCTTTTCCACAAGATATAAGCCTTTTCCTTTCCGAATCAGAATGCCTTTAAGAAATACCCAAAAACCCCAAATCACCCCATGGATCACCCTTTTAACTATATCCGACTGTTTGATTTTTAAACTGAAATATATTGAAAACCCCGCAAAACATTGATTTGTTTCCTTTTTGTATCAGCGCACTTACCATATGTGAAAGTCAACTCATCGAGCACTGAGGGCCGTCGATCTGGAGCGATGAGATCTAATGGTCCAGATCAAATCTCCTGATCACAATTGGCAATCGTAAGGTCTGCACTATTGGCGCTATCCCTTGGCAGAGGTCCGGTGCGATTATCGCTAGTCGCTATCGGTGATCACGCTGCTTAACAATTCACCGCCTCCAATCCAATATGCCGATGCGATGTGTTTGCAATCGCATATCGCCAATCCAACTGCGCAATGTGACATAAGTTTTAGACCCAATAAGATCCAAAACTCCCGTGCA
This sequence comes from Pinus taeda, assembly GCA_000404065.3. Lineage (NCBI taxonomy): Eukaryota > Viridiplantae > Streptophyta > Pinopsida > Pinales > Pinaceae > Pinus > Pinus taeda. The sequence continues at coordinate 20,647 of APFE031507329.1, forward strand.
TAAATTTTCAAATCCGCTATATGGATACGTTAAGTGTTTTAGCACGGGTTCTTTGTATCAATCGGCAATATAACAGGTAATATACACTAGGGTGATGTGATTTGGGTTCTACAGACCCGATAGCATTCAAAACCTCTGTTTAAAAGATTTGAAGTCCGGATTCTCAGTCCAAATGCATTTTACACCCGATACTTAGTGTATTTTTTCTTTTCCACTTGCAAAACCCAAGCGATGGAATGAACTCACCAACAGATCCTTCAACACACCATTTCTATCATAAAATATGAAAAACATAGAGCTTGCCCTAATATCATCCGAATACAGAGAAAAATTAAGAATTCGAGGCCTCCATGGCCCATTTATATAATAATGTATGCAACACTGATTTATTCATAATAACTCATTATAGAGTCTCGACCTTAGGCTAGATTACATAGATAAAGACTTTTATCTCAAAAGAAATGCAATACACACATCTTTCTCTCACTCTACTAACTCCACTTCTCAATCCTCTTTGGGCTAACTATTCTAGCTAGTGGCCTTCTTCTCCTACGTTGCTCGTAGGCTTACAATGCTCTCGAATCCTCTCTCCCTGTCTCTCTGTCTCTCTTGAGAAAAGACAGTAAAGTACATATATGTCTAAACTAACCATCTCCTGTACAATTGAAGGAATAAACTATACATTTGGAAATCAAATCCTATCCTAATCTAAATAAACTAGACTAGATGGCTTGATCTCCACGTAGGGAGGATCACTTTGCCATTTAATCCCAATTCAGTTGACGGAAAATGGGTTTTACTGTGGATTCTCCAGTAACTAAGTCAAAAGATATAAACCGCAGATGTCTTAAATCCAGAATCATTTCCCTATACAGAGGGGATACCTGGAGTGAAATCATTTTACTTGAAAAATCTAGAGTGAAGATAGCAAGAAGAGCTGTAGACCTACATTTCCTTAAGAACTGTCGTGACAATATTTCATAATAAATATTTCACATACTATTTGAGAATTAATAATTAATTAATTAATTTTAATTATGATAATGATTAACATAATAATAATTTATAATAATCAGTTAATTAACTCATCAATAATTAATAAAAAATTATTATTCAAAAATCTACAATTATTATTATTAAAACAAAGTTGGCATTCATCTCAATTTACTCTCCTCATTACTATTTAATCTCTCAATTAAGCTCTTCTTATATCAAACATTCAAGAAGTCCTAATGGTGGATCCCAGTTGGAATTTGAAACGCTAACGGAAAATGGTTTTAACTGTGGATTCTCTGGTAACTAAGTCAAAAGATATAAACCACAGATGTCTTAAATTCAGAATCATTTCCCTATACAGAGGGGATACCTGGAGTGAAATCATTTTACTCAAAAAATCTAGAGTGAAGATAGCAAGAAGAGTTGCAGACCTACATTTTCTTAAGAACTATCGTGACAATATTTCATAATAAATATTTCACATTCTATTTCATAATAAAAATTGTACTAACATATTATATATATTAAATATTAATATTAATTACAATATACTAGGATTACTATTCATTAAATACCAATATATACTAATAATAAATACTTCACATACTATTTAAAGAATTAATAATACTATACTACATATATTAAATATTAATATAATAATAATATTAATATAAATTAAAATAAATTAATTATTAATAATATTATAATTAATTTTAATTATGATAATGATTAACATAATTATAATTTATAATAATCAATTAATAACTCATCAAAAATTATTATTCAAAAATTTACAATTATTATTATTAAAACAAAGCCAACATCCATCTCAATTTACTCTCCTCATTACTATTTAATCTTTCAATTAAGCTCTTCTTCTATCAAACATTCAAGAAGTCCTGATGATGGATCCTGGTTGGGATTTGAAATGTTGACGGAAAATGGTTTTTACTGTGGATTCCTCGGTAACTAAGTCAAAAGATATAAAACATAGATGTCTTAAATCCAGAATCATTTCCCTATACGGAAGGGATACCTAGAGTGAAATCATTTTACTTGAAAAATCTAGAGTGAAGATAGCAAGAAGAGCTGCAGAGCTGCATTTTCTTAAGAACTGTCGTGACAATATTTCATAATAAATATTTCACATTCTATTTCATAATAAAAATTGTACTAACATATTTTTATATATATTAAATATTAAATATTAATACAATATACTAGGATTACTATTCATTAAATACGAGTATATACTAATAATAAATATTTCACATACTATTTCAAATTAAATAATATTTAACTATCATATATATAAATATTAATGATAATAATTATTATACTAAATTAAAATTAATTAATTATTATTAATATTATAATTAATTTAATTAATTAATATAAATTATAATTAATAATTAATTAATTTTAATTATGATAATGATTAACATAATAATAATTATAATAATCAATTAATTCACTCATCAATAATTAATAAAAAATTATTATTCAAAAATCTACAATTATTATTATTAAAACAAAGCCGACATTCATCTCAATTTACTCTCCTCATTACTATTTAATCTCTCAATTAAGCTCTTCTTCTATCAAACATTCAAGAAGTCCTGATGATGGATCCCGGTTGGGATTTGAAACATTGACGGAAAATTGTTTTTACTGTGGATTCTCTAGTAATTAAGTCAAAAGATATAAATCACAGATGTCTGAAATTCAGAAATAATTAATTACTTACAGTTATTTTGAAATCAATAAAAATTAAACAACCAAGTCTTCCTCTAAACTTGCATTAGCCACAACATGTGACCACTCCATCACGTTGCTGGCTAGGCCTAGATGCTCTTGCATCAAACTCCCAAAGTTAAAATTAATCATGATCTCCTAATCATGCGCTTCTGATCTGTCTCCTCTTGGATCCCATGCTTTTTTTGGTAGTCTGTTGTTGGTTACTGCTATTGTTTGTTGTTCTCCCGGTCTCCATACTTTATGTTGCATTGCCCCATTAGATATGCTCTCACTATCTGTTGTTGTCCTTTTCATATATCTTACTACTGGTTGTTCATCATTACAGTTTATGACAGGCTCCCACATCTTAATTTGCAGTTTTCCATTTCCTTCACCTGTACCATTCTTTCCATCCAATCTTCCTTTCTTCTTTTGTCCTTTATTTGTTTTATTGGAATGTTGTTGTATGAGTCTCCACAACTCATCCAATTCTTTGTCCAATTCACTTCTGATATGTTGAATACTATTCTCCAGCAATTAATTGTGTTCTTGAATAAGAACATCATAATGCCTGTGCCAATATTTTCCCATATACATTTCTGAAATGTACAAATGCCTTCTCCATTGATCCTCTACAATAATTCCAGTTCCTTCTTCTGGTTTCTCATTCATGACTTCACTACTTCTTACTTCAATTCTCAGCATACCTATAACTCCACAAATTTCTTGAGAACTCAGAATTCTTCCTGCTTGTTTAGCTACTTGGAATATCTCTTCTTCTAGTAACTTAGTCTTTGTACCCTTAAGGATTATTGCATCATATTTGTCTGCTTCTAAAATGTCACTTCTAGCCTCTTCTTCATCTATAACTCTTTGTGGTGCAATATGAATCTTGTTACTATCATCTCTTGCACTCATCTCCCGTTCAACAATTCCATACTATAAATTCAACACCATTCCTTATTTCTGAGGCATTATGATCTCACCCTTCATTAATTCGATATGTTCTTCAGAATTAACTCATTGGTTCAAATTGACTTCACATTGCCTTGTTCCTGCATATAAATATTCATCAAAGTTAGTCAATTCATTAAACACAAATGCTTTACCTTGCTTCCTCATTATGTCAATAGTTTTGACAACTTCTTTTCCATATTTATCATCCATGACAACTTATTCATTCTTATTCGGTTTTGGTTGTACAGTCTAATCACTTATTCCTTGGTTTCCTTGCCTCCTCTTCAAAAGACTTGACTCATGCCTCAAATCTTCCATTTCATTTGGCATTTCTCCCAAAAGTTCTGCACAATCTTCATTGTCCACATCATCTGTCTTTATTCCTTCTTTACTCTGACTTTCTTCAAGGTCAATAATCTTCAATGACTATTTAACATCTACAAAGTCTTCTATATCAATCATTAGTAGCTTCTCTCCTTTGGCTTCAATCTTCAAAAGTTGTCTACTATCTACATAATTCACTATAGCTATGTTTAACCGTTTCCCTTTCCTGTGCATCACAAGATTATGTGAAATTCCTTCTTCTAAGTTCTGAAAAATCATATCTTTGCTTTTCCCTTCCCTTATGATAACATGAATCAGTTGTCTTACTCCAGTGTATCCTGCATTTACACACAAAATATCAGTTTCAAAACTATGAAACACTAAGGTCTTCATAATATTCTTCTTTTTCTTTGTATTAGCTTCATACGTTTTCCTTAGAAAACTCTTTGTTCCATATTCATATGAATGGATCTCTTTCTTTCCAAACATTCCTTTGATCTCAACAATTCCTTTGCCATCCTCCTTTTGACTTATCCTTTGGATTTCATTTGACTGGACATCTTCTTTCACTTGACTATAACTTTTATCTTTATTTTTCATATGACTGTGAGTAGTCATCTCTTCACCTGTTAATATAATGACTTCCAATAACTGTTTTTTTTTCCTCAAGTCTATATGCCTTGGAAACATACAACAATCATCAATTTTAAAACCACAATACCTTCCATCCTCTTTTGATGCTTCAAGCACCAATCCTCCATCATAGATCTTTTGGATTTCAACAGATCCTTCTTCTTGTGACTCTATTTCTCTGAGTCTCTCCTTCCCTAACATATCAATATTAATTTGTTCAAGTTCCCTGAACTCATTTATCAACTTGTCATTCCACATCTGTTGCAATAGCTTCCATTTGACTCTTTTCTTCATTCTCCATCTGTATCTTCAGTCTTCACTTGTCTTTCTTTGTATCCCTTCTGTTATTATATTCACTTCTACTCTCATTACTACCAGACTAGTCTCTTGTTCTTCATTCTGCTGCTAGTTACTATACTTCCGCAATCTAATGCCTTCCTTAAATTCAATCTCATGTAGTTGATCATCCCTTTCAAATTGTTGGTTCCTTCCATCTTCATCTTTCTGGATTAATACTTCTGTCTCCTTCATGTTTCTGAGGACATAACTTCCTTGTTTTTCCTGATCTTTCATCTCAACTTCAAATAACCTCTGCTCAATTTCTCTGATTTTAGCACCATATTTATTAATGTTGTCTTCCATACCTGCAGTCACATCATTAACTGAAGAGTCTAAACATTTACTTAAACTCTATAAATGTTGGAGACAGATCATCCTTATCATGCATAGTAACCATATCCTTTTCTTCATCAGGTTCTAAAAGCTTCATTTCTCCTTCACGTTCCTTGAATACTCTTTCCAAGAATTCTATTTCCTTTTGAAATCTCTCCAGTAGTTCATCACAACTCCCATCCTCAACTTTGTTCTTTTCCTGGAAATCCTCTTGAGTTATCCTGTTTTCTGCACTATCATATTGCAAGCTTCTTTCATCAACTTCATTAACCAAATTCATTTGTTTACCTTCTTGTAATAGCACTATGGAATTTTCATTAGACTTCTGGTCTATATCAACCTCATCTGACTGTTTCACACCAAATAGAATTCCATCTATGAACTCTTTCTGCTACAATAAATCAACACCTTCTTCCTCTAAAAGACATTCTCCATCGTACTTCACCTCAAGAGCTTCATTCCTATTTGTGAAAGTTTCACCAGGTTGTCCATCATCCTCTGCATATCCTGCAATCATACACAAACTATGAGAATAAGAATCACAAGGCTTCATTGCCTCATCCACTTCCATTGTCATCATATCTTCTAATTGTTCTAAACTATGCCAATAGTCCGTGAGATCTTCAGTTGATCTCTCATTATCCTCTTCACCCAACATTTAACCTTGTTCTAGTCTACACATGGAAACTTCCATTTCTGCTTCTACTTCTCTGAGTTCCTCTGGTTCCTCTTGAGCAATCAATATCTGCTCAATATTTCTAAACTCTTCTGCTATCTCTAAATTCGTTTGTTGGTTTCTTTTCTCTTATAGCCTTTACCAATTTACTCTCCTTCTCATGGTCCAACCATGCTTCTGGTCTTCATCACATCTCTGCAACATCTCCATCAATATTCCAATCTGGAAATCTATCTTAGCTCTCTCTCTGTTAAACTCTTCTTGACTCATCCTCATGCCATTTACTTTGGCATCTTTCCTTCTGTTGTGGCTTCTTTCTGAACGTCTTCTATGACTATCAATATTCATCTTCTTCTTCTCTTTTTTCATGAGCTCCTCACTCCTCTGCAACAAGCCTCTGCAATAGCAAGTCCTCTTTACTGCGATCTTACCTCACTAAGCTCTCCTCACTTAGTCTTTTGGTAAGCACGGTCCTCTATCTGGAACCTCCTCTTGATCAACACCTTTACTCCTTCTAGGCTTCCGCAATCTCTCCCTCTCTCTTGAGAACACTTTAGTTGTCCTCTTTGTCCAATCTCTTGTTGGATTCTTTAGGTTCACTGCCACTTCAGAGCACTTTCCTTGCTCTGCTTTTAAGAACACATATGGTTCTTCTCTCACGACTTCTCTTGTTCTATATCACTGCAGTATTGACACTTTCTTATGTTGTCACCTGTGTTTTGAATGGATTTCCTCTGTCTCTTGCATCTGCAAGTTCTACTACACATCACCTCTTTGTGCCTTCCTTTTGTCAGATTAGAATCTGATCCTTCCTCTTGCCTACATAAATACTTTAACACATAACTCTGTTTTTAATTCCTAAATTTAGAATTTCTTTTTTCTGTTTAACCCCAATTATTAAATTACAAATCTACTTCGATACCAAAAAAATGACGCAGCAGAAACAATGGATCAAATTATAAACCAACAATATGGATCCATATGACCCGAAAATCATCCCGCTTTACACCCTTTTCCACAAGATATATGCCTTTTCCTTTCGGAATCGGAATGCCTTCGAGAAATACCCAAAAACCCCAAATCACCGCATGGATCACCCTTTTAACTATATCCAACAGTTTGTTTTTTAAATTGAAATATATTGAAAACCCCGCAAAACATTGATTTGTTTCATTTTTGTATCGGCGTGCTTACTGTATGTGAAATTCAACTCATCGAGCGCTGAGGGCCGTCAATCTAGAGCGATGAGATCTAATGGTCCAAATCAAATTGCCTAATTGTAATCAACAATCGTAAGGCCTGCATTATTGGCTCTATCCCTTGGCGGAGGTCTGATGTGATTATCGCTAATCGTTATCGGCGATCACGCAACTTAACTATTCACCGCCTCTGCTCCAATATGCCAATACGCCATGTCCTCAATCGCATATTGCCGATCCAATTGCGCAATGTGACATAAGTGTTGAACCTGATAAGATCCAAAACTTCTGTGCATAAATTTTCAAGTCTGCTATATGGATACGATAAGTGTTTTAGTACGGGTTCTCTGTATAAATGGATTTCGATGATATAACAGGTAATATACACTGGGGTGATTCGATTTGGGTTTTATGGACTTGATAGCATTCAAAACATTCATTTAAAATATTTGAAGTCCGGATTCTCAATCCAAATGCGTTTTACACCCGATACTTAGTGTATTTTGGGTTTTCCACTTGCAGAACCCAAGCGATGGAATGAACTCACCAATAGATCCTTCAACACACCATTTCTATCATAAAATATGAAAAACATAGGGCTAGCCCTAATATCATCTAAATACAGAGAAAAGCAAGAATTCGAGGCCTCCACGGCCCATTTATATAATAATGTACGCAACAATGATTTATTCACAATAACGCATTACAGATTCTTGGCCTTAGGCTAGATTACATAGATAAAGACTTTTGTCTCCAAAGAAATGCAATCCACACATCTTTCTCTCTCTCTACTAACTCCACTCCTCAATCCTCTCTGGCCTAATTATTCTAGTTAGTGGCCTTTTTCTCCTATGTTTCCTGTAGACTTACAATGCTCTCAAATCCTCTCTCCCTTTCTCTCTATCTCTCTTCGGAAAAGACAGGAAAATATATATATGTCTAAGCTAAACATCTCCTCCACAATTGAAGGAATAAACTATACATTTAGAAATCAAATCCTATCATAATCTAAACAAACTAGACTACTTGGCTTGATCACCACGCAGGGAGGATCACTTTGCCATTTATTCCCAATTCAGTTCAGAATTAGGCAATAATTAATTACTTACATTTATTTTGAAATTAATACAAATTAAACAACCAAGTCTTCCTTCAAACTTGCATTAGCCATAACATGTGACCACTCCATCACATTGCTGGCTAGGCCTATATGCTCCTGCATCAAGTTTGGGAAATGAGGATCATGACCAATTCTGGTTCGTTGTAAGGGTTGTATGGGAAGCGCAAGGAGTTACAGATGAAAATATAAAGAAAGCGACACTAGTTAGTGCCCTGCAGGATTGCGCATTGACCTAGTGTATTAATTACTCCAATGATAATCTGAATGCGGGAGTCACGGATATCCAAACCATGCTAAATAAAGAGTTTAGCATGCCAAAGTCTAAAGCGCAGTCGATCGTGGGATTTAAAGAGATCACGATGCTACCAGGCGAGATTCCTTGGAAGCTAGATCAGAGGTTGAAATGTATGATTCACGAAGCCAATATGAATTTAACAAATGGACAACATCACGAGTGGTTTGTAGCTTCGCTACTATCACATTTAAGGAGTGCACTATCGTAGCAGAAGATAACAACTCAGGGAGAAGCCTTAGAGATTTTGATGAGGCTTCATGAGAACCAGATGTAGGATCCTAACTTAGGAGTTCAGCAGATCCACGCATAACTGAAGAATTTGTGCCTTGAGATGCAGAGTCTGAAATAGGACAGGACAACTTGACCAGAAGTGTGTGAAGAAGTATGGTGTGTAAAATGCAAGAGTCAGGGTCATGACATAGACCACTCCCCGGTTTTTACAAATTACCTCACAGGAGAAGGACCGATTCATTTAAGGTTGGAAGTGCAAGTAGGACCTAGTAAGGTGCCTGCTTTGTGGTACGCGATTTGTCAAATAGCTGGAAAACTTGCCACGGAAAACTACCACTTGTTACAGAAGTATACACAAAATTTGCAACAGTTGTTCTGTAACTTTTGTAGGTCACTGGGACATGATGAGCACACTTGCGGAAGTTATGAGTTGATGATGGATAGAATGTCCACCTACATAGTTCAAGCTGAAACGTGGCCCCTTGACTAGAATGCAGGAATGGCACGAACATGATTTTAGGGGCGCAGACGAGGTTGAGGTGGAGGAGGACTTGGAAGAGGTCACGAACAGTTGATTTTCTACAATTGCAGAGGGCTAGGACACTATGCCTGTGATTGCATGAATCCAATGCACCCATCATGTTTCTATTGCACATTGTTTGATCATGAGACAGAAGATTGTCCTATGCTAATGGCTAGGATACGCAACAAAAGAGCGCTACCGCCTCCCCCCTACTCAGAACCTGCAGATAATGAGGTCTGGGTCGTGCGAAGAAGATCTGAATGTGAAAATTGTGCTCTGAAATGGAATCACGACAAGAGATGACAAAGTCCAATATCCAGAAGATAGTACTTGGGTTCGCAAAGCTCCAGCAAAATAAGTGGAGTTTGATTTGGAGCACACTTGGGAAAACTTCATGGAAGCTAAGAAGAGCTTTGTTGATGCCTCCACTTCAAGAAGCAAAGGTAATCCGGAGCCAGAAATGGACCCATCTATGATCACAACGTTCCTAGAAACCTGTATGAAGTTACTACGTGACAATAAGGTTGTGAAAAGGTTACAGGAACTCATCAACAGATGCACTGGGACTGCGCCAGGAGAACCATGCATAGTTCGGAATATCAGAAAACATAAAACGAGGATGGGACGAGAAATGAGACTAATCGCGCAGATCAGAGAATATGAGATGGACCAAGTCACTATGGATTTAGAATCAGATTCAAATGTTATGTCTAAACAGACATGGGAGCGAATGGGGAGACCTGTGCTACAGTGGTCTCCAATTTAGCTAAGAATGGTGAACCAACAAAAAATAATACCCATGGGGTGATTACAGGGAATAACTATGAATATTGAGGGAGTGAGTGTGCTGACAGATTTCAAAGTGATAGAGATTGTTGATGACAGCAATCACTACCCCGTGCTGTTAGGAATTGATTGGGCCACTAACATGAATGGGGTAATTAATCTGAAGAATTGAAAGATGATTTTTGAGAAGAAGTCACTACGCGTAATTGTGCCCCTAGACCCTATTGAAGCGTCGTGCTATACGGAGCCGGTGCACGATTATGAAAGTGATGATGATTTGGACTACATCTACAAGATAACAGCATGAGACCAAGACTAGGTAAATCCCACCATGTATCGGTAGATTGCATGGGAGTGTAAAATCTCCTGCACTTCAGATTTTGATGAAGAAATAGAGAGATGGCAGAATTGGTTACATGAGGTAACTACACTAAATTGCAATATGATGACCAGATCGCTATGCTGCGTGTCGACAGAAGTGAGAGATCTTCTTACTTATGATGGTTTAAGTGAGGTAGATACCTTCTTGGATAAATTTGAAAGGGAGGTGCTAGAAAAGAAATGCTTCCAGGCCATGGACTAGGCACTGCGCTACACACGCGAGATGGTGGGTTACACACAAGGGGATCTTTGCCGACTGGCGCGAATGTATGAGAATGATGTGCACATGATTTGGGAAGCCTAGGATGCAACTGGCAGATAAGTACAATGGATGGGATGATCCGTGCACGCATCTGGCCAAGTAGACATAGGCCTATGGAAAAGAGTAACAACCTGCACAATTACAGATGTACGTCGCACTGAAATACATGGTCAAAAAGATATTATGCAGGAAGAGCAATTACGCAAAAGATTCTACATGTAGAAGCGTTAAACGAGGTATGAAACACGATGAACAAGGTATGTAATGCACAATGATGTGATTGGGACCTATGTGTACATGCAGTGCTATGGGCTTATCAAACAACATGCAAGAAAATGACGGAACATACACCTTTTAGGCTTGTCTATGGAGTGGAATCCATAATGCCTATGGAATACATTGTGCCTAGTCTACGCATAGCAACGCTTACAGGTATGATGGACTGCGAAGCCTTGGAGAAGAGACTCACGCAGTTAGAGGAGCTCACAGAAGAACGGTTTTTGGCTGGATTTCACCAGCAGGTCCAAAAGCAGCGCGCAAAGGCATGGAGCAATCGACATATTAAGTTTCCCACCTTTAAGGTAAATGATTTGGTGCTATTATATGAGAGTAAGTTTGACAAATTTCAGGAAAGCTCAAAATGCATTAGCTAGGACCATATATTATTAAGGAGATCACAGATAGAGGTGAGGTGCAATTGGTAAAGCTAAATGGAGAACCTTTCCCAGGAAAAGTAAATGGTAGTCGTCTAAAGCCATACACAACTGGCTCGACCATTTGACTAACCGATGGAAGCACAGTCTTAGCACTCCAGGCAGCTAAAAGGAGGTGTGGGACTATAAACTACTCTACCGAGGGGATGCGCGATGTTAGGACTGTGCGCAGTAGCGAAGTGTCAAAAGGTCTGTGATAGTGTGAGGGTAGTTGTGCTTCTGTGCGGGTCGGCTAGAAAGTGACTGTTACAGTCGCTATTCACGATGTGATGCTTGGTTTGAAACCAAATGGAGCGGGCAGAAGGAATTTAAGGCGAAATGTATGGGATAGATTCTTGAAAATGTGCCGCCAATCGAGCATTAATGGACCAAGTGTGGGGGGAACAGTTGAATTAAAATTCAAAAGGTGCTATAAATTACAAAGGGTTGTCCAGCAAACAACACTTGGCAATTTGAGAATTGAGTTGTTGCGCGCTCAGACATTCATGACCCGCAATTTGTTTGGTCTTCTAAAAGCAAATTCGTTTCTTGAGAAATTGCGAGAGACATTAAGAGATCTGTGGAATCACACTATGGCAGCACTTGAAGAAGCCATAGATACTGGAGCAATGACTAGCGAGGAATCTATGCAGGCGATTACGGAAGTAGAGGCCCCAAAGAGTGCTAGGATAGTCGCTGAAATCCCTAAATCACTGTGCACACCGAGACCCAAGGAAGACAAGTAGGCCATGGTACCGGTGCATGTATCACCTAGAAATATGCTGAGGACTAAGATCACCATGGAAGAAAAGGGGAAGGCTATCAATTTGGAGGCCAATGAGGAATAAGAGTTTGAAGAAATCCTAGTTGAGGACGAGGATGTAGAGATGGAGGTTGAAACCCAAAGTGTGGACCCTCTCACCAAGCTGCCTGCATATGTTCCTCCACGGAAGGGTAAAGCAAAGGTGCCCAAAGATATAGATGAGAGCAAGAGTTCTCCGCAAACTCTGATGCTCCCAGACGACATTATTTTTGAATGACTACACTTCGGATGGGTGCTTGTACTAAAGTTTGAAGATTGGGACCTCGCAGACCACGATAAGTTCTCACATTTGGCGATTGCATAGCTCATGTGCCAGAAAAAATACACACTAAATGGAATCATAGATTTGGAGATGCGTCAATGGCTGAGAGGTGTAGAGAAGGCAGGACTACTAAACCTTCTCTAGCTGCTGCATTACCACCGCATCCTAGTGACCATTTTTGTCATCTGCGCCCCAGTGACCATTTTTTCATCAGGCTCCCTTGCGCAGGGGAGGACCCAGTAAACATCTTAGAAGGAAAGAGTGATGAGTTGGCCATCGTGGAGGCCATGAAAAAGAAATTTAAACTAGAGAAGAAGAAGCGAGGGTACGCCATTTCCAACATCAACAACCCTATGGTTAAGGTCATGAAACAGATATTGGCAAGGAAGGTAATGTGGAAGTGCGGCACGGATGAGGTGCCCTCACTGGTGGTTGCACTAGCAGCACAATGCACAGAAGGGATCCAGTTTAACTGGGAAAACTATCTATGTAGAGAGTTCCTTGAGAACTGTCGTGAGGCATAGGAGTAGGGAAAAACATTTCATTATGCATGGCTTTTTTTGTCAATAGTAATGGCGGCATGGGAATTGCCTAAAGATGGCCAGTTCCCGATGATTGCGTAGGACCTTCTGGAGGCATCGAAGTACACTTCGCTATGGGAAACCAGGGATGCACAAAGGATGAGGGAAAGAAAAATATTCTAGGTGCTCATGGAGATCAATATCAGAATGGGGATTAATCACAAGCCACAGTTATCGCCCACGGTCTACAATAATCTTCAGAGCTTCGAGGAGTTCAAGGAAAATTTCCACCATGTCTACATCAAGGCATGGAAGGACCCCATAAAGACATGGCATGAGTTACCCTATTTGGCGACCAATGATATCATCTTTAGAGTCCTTGAGTCTTGGCTGTTGGAGTGGTGCGCTCTAGTTGGCTCTATGGTGGAAGCAAAGAAGTCTTCCACGTAGCGGAAGAAGGAAGAGGCGAAACTACGGATAGTGCAACTGGTGGAAAAGCGTAGGAAGGAAGAAGTAGCGGCTAAGGTCTAGGTGGCGTGCGATGCTACGAAGTTGGCAGAAGAGAAACAAAAGACAACAGAATAAGAGCGCGAAGGACAAAAGTCACCTTCGCCTATGCCAGAGACCAACACAGAACAAGGTGGTGCAAACCTGCAGATAACATCCACCCAACTAAAACGTTCACACCCAAGAGAGAAGGTAGGGCCGTAAAAGAAGACAAACGCCTCAAAGACTTTGTTCAACCTGATCACCCTAATTGAGGGGGATCTCCATGATATTGGTGAGACAGTGAGGGACGTCAATGCAGAGGCCCTCCAGCAGTTTGAGGAGCAACACCAAATGGTGTTGGGGGCTCTTCAGATGCAGATACAGGAGTTATAGGTGCACACTTTGTAGCATGACACAATGCCAACAAACCTCACAGTAGGAACTTTCGTGGCCGAGGAAATGCTATGCACCCAGATGACCAACACAATAGTGCTGCCAGATGGAGCACTCATTACAAAAAATGAGGCCGACAGGCCTATGGTTAGTGAGTTGAAGGGAATTGGGTTAAACATGGCTACGCTACCTCAGGAGACGCTCTATATTTTTTAGGATGGAGTCACTGCATAATTACGAGCTATGGAGGATCGTGTGCTACAGGTCATGAGTGATTACCGCATCAACATTGATTAGTTGAGTCTACAGTGTGACGAGGTAGTGGCACAAAATAGATAGATAGTGCAGGTGGTGAAGGAAGCCTACCAGATGGTCCCATAGTTGGCCATCCTAGTAGAGGAACCGGTGGAGGCGCGTGTACATAAGTTAGCAGCAGGAGTGCACGGGGAAAAGGAAGAAATGGCCAAGGTTCAGTTGGAGCTGAACCTTGAGATAGAAGAACTACAGTTGAAGGTGAAGCCTTCAACTCCACTGGAGGTTAAAGAATAGTGCACCATCGTGATCACAACAGCAATGACGACGGTCAACAGTGTAGTGACAGATTGTACAAAGTTGTTCGAGCAGTCACTCAAGGTCCTCACCACCCTGCAAGAGGACCCAAACATACAACACCTAGATACAGAGGCGTGCGAGATGCAATAGAGATATGACGTGGTAAAAGGGACCACGCAGATGGTTTCCCTCACATAGAGGCTCGCAAGGATGCAGCAGGATAAAGTGTTGAAGGAGTAGGTGGATGCTTCTCGGCATAAGGAAGTAATTTTGAAGGCGCGCCTAGACCTATGGATTGATGAGGCATATACCATTACAACCTCCATTGAAGTGAATCTCATGCAGCTACAAGAAACACAGGAAAGGATTCAGGGCAGCAGTTCAACCACAGCAGTCACTGAACAACGCGTAGAGGAATTATAGCAGGCAACCCCTAAGTGCGTTGCCGAACTTGCAGCGATCCAATCAAAGTTGGGAGGTCTTCGTGCAAAGATATCTGCACTGACAGAGTGACTTGAGGGTGAATCACAATGTTTGTGTTGGGGTCTTGTAGGGCACAGGATCCCCCAAGGGAAGTTTTGGGGCTTAGAGCCCAGATTTTGGTCAAAGATTGTAATTCCTATGTAAAGACTCCACATTTTTTGGGCGCGGAGCACGTAGTTTGTTGAAAGAGTCATAGGGTTGTCCACCATAATTTTGTTAATGTAATGTCAGCTGTAGAGATCTACCCATGGTCCGTGGACCATGGAATTATATAAATAGAGCGAGGCTCTAAGTAGTTAAGATAAGCATAGTTGAAGAGGCAATGATGAAGAGTTTAGTCATATCTGTGGAGTATAGTCTAGTTTTGGGTCGTAGAGTAGGAGAAGGCTCTGTGGCTGAGTGTATAGAGGCCTAGTAGTCCGTAGCTGAGTGCACAAGGTGAGTCGATGTCTGTAATCATTTGGAAGCAATAATAAAGAGAAGTTTCTATCATTTCTGTGTATTTAATTACTATTTTATGCATCAAATATATTGGGTATGAATTACACTTCTATTGTTTATATGATGTGCAAATTTATATAACTATTATTGTTGATTGAATACAAGGTAGAATATTTTCTTACGCGAAGTTAACTAAGATATGTTAAGAAGATAAGTGAGACACTTAGCGTATATTGGGAAATAGCATAGATCGTTTCCCTAGCAAGTGCGAAAGCATCTCAACCTCTAGTTAAGGCTACGTGAAAGACGATTGTGACACTTCAAAAGGATACTGAAGGTTGGAATAGTGCGAGAAGTGACCTATGAGAAGGCAGGTATAGTTGAACTAAATTGACATCACAGACATCTCAAGGGTGTGGAAACTTGGTTTCAGCATCCCCCCATACTGCTTCGAGTGAGACTTCAGTCTGCGCTCCGCGGGATGATGCCGAAAGGGCCAGTAGTGTAGGGATTCTTTTGGCTAAATAACTTCAAACCTAGGTCAAGCCCCCATAAGCCAACACCTACCAGCCATATATTGAAAACATATTCAATGAACTGCATCGAAAATCCAACACCAACTATGTCATTCCACTTGTAGTTCATCCCATCACATGACATCATCACCCCTGTGAAGGATATTGAATTCAAAGAATAAGTTTAGGTTACGTTATATTTTCAACCCTTTAAAGTCAACATGTCAGTCCCCTTCCCTAGATTATCGTAGAATTCTTCCAGCAAATAATCTGTTAGTCCTTGGACCACCCCATCCAAAACAAATTCATCTCAGGGATAGAAAGTGCTCAAATAAATGAAATTGGATGATCCTGAAAAGCAGCAGCAATTGGTTGAACTCATCAAACAACTAAAACCAAAAGAAAAGATAATCAAGAAGACTCAGAAGGATAAAAAGCCTTCCATCAAGAGTCAAATCTGAGATTCCCTAAAAAAAATTCCAGGAATGTTCTTGCTGACAACATTCAAAACAAAATGTATGAATTTAATCAAAATATTAAGCAAAATCATAACTCGACTTCTCAACAGCGGAAACACAATGGCACCGAAGTCCATTCTCACAACCATTCAAGTCAAAATCCCAAGGTAACTGAGATTGAACTGAGAAATGATAATCATGTCCAATATTTGAACCATGTATTAGAAGAGCACCATTAGTCAGACAATGATCGGTCTAAAGAATATAAGTCTAAAAATGCACTGATCAAGAAAGATAAATCTGAGAAAAGCTAGTCTAAAAAACATCAGTTAGAATAGGACCTTGAGTCAAAAAGTAGTCGTTAGTCTTTTTAGCCGTTGGAGTCTCTGCTTAGACTATTTAACATGCTAAACTGGATCTGTTTCTTCAACTTGTCATGACGATGAACCACACTAGTTGGTTCGAAACGCGTCGACAAATGATTAATTATGTGATTTCGCCAAAAATTCTCTAAACAAGAATAGGACCTGTCAAAGAAAAACTAATCAGAGCCTAATCAGTCAAAACAAACCCAGTTAGGGTTGAACCGATGATATGAGATCATTTGGACATTCACAATAATTAAAAGGCCAATTCAAAAGATAACTCATATGAATAAATTCCCTCTGATGAAACTATCTAAGACCATTAGACAGGAAGTGTGTCGATTGAACATCTGCATGATAAAAATGACTGAGATGCCTCTTACCAGTACAACACCAGTAATCAATCCGCAAAGTACCAAGCCAATTCCAATAGGTCCTTTTCCGACTAATGTTTTTCAGACTACTTTTTCTTAGATTGGTCTTTATTGATCAATTCGTTTTTAGACTTATCTTCTTTAGACTTCTCATGGTCTGATTGATGGTGCTCTTCTAAAACATGGGTCAGATATTGGACATGATTATCATTTGTCAAATCAATCTCAGTTACGATGGGATTGTGATTTGACTGGTTGTGAGAATGGACTTCGGTTCCATTGTGTTGTTGTTGAGAAGCCGAGTTATCATTTTGCTTAATTTTTTGATTAAATTCATACATTTTGTTCTGAATGGTCTCAGCAAGAATGTTCCTTGAATTTTTTAAGGCATCTCAGATTTGACTCTTGATGGAAGGCTTTTTATGCTTCCGAGTTGTCTTGATTATTTTTTCTTCTTGTTTTAGTTGTTTGATGACTTCAACCAATTGTTGTTGCTTTTCAGGATCATAATAATTCATCTTTTAATATTTGTTTGGTAAACCTTTTTAGTTATCTTTTCTTTCCTCCTATTTAAGGGGGATAATTATCCTCTAACTAATAATGGTCACATTGATTGTATAATATTAATAAATAGTCTTATTATAGGTATTGATAATATTAATAAAATATTACTAAAATAATGAATATAATGAAATAAAATATTTTATTTTGAATTATTCATAACAGTGATTTTCAACCAAATAATATATTGAATAAGTCAAACCCTAACAAATAATAATTATA
Source organism: Pinus taeda (assembly GCA_000404065.3). Classification (NCBI taxonomy): domain Eukaryota; kingdom Viridiplantae; phylum Streptophyta; class Pinopsida; order Pinales; family Pinaceae; genus Pinus; species Pinus taeda. Next base: position 38,590 of record APFE031507329.1, read on the forward strand.
TAAATTAATTATTTTTAGATAATATTATTATATAAATTGATAATTAACTTATAATATCGAAGTAAAATATTTAATTATTACATAAAAACTAGTTTCTAACGAAATATTAAATAATTTAACAAACATATCTTTATCACTTAATCTTAAATATTTTTTTCTTTACTCAGTAATGATTTCACCAACGGCTAACCCTGGACAATGATGCATCCAAGTTATTTATTCTTTCAGATCGATCGATTTCTCACCTTGTCCTAAGGATGAATCCCATTAGTTGGTTCAAAACATCGACCCAATCCTAACGATGTGATTAATCCAAAAGACTGTTTTCTGATCATATTGTTGTTTTTCAACAGTTGGTAAAAAATTTGATGGATCAGAATGTCCAACTCCATGCAAAAGTGCTGGAAATGCATACTCGACCAACAATTGCTGCAAATCCTAATTTTACACAGGCCCTGCAGAAGGCCCACAATGAGTTTCTAACATCAAAGAAAACTCTAGAAGCCACAATGGACAGAGGAGATACCATCACTGCTAGATTGAATAATTGGCCCACCTATTTGGCTTTTATTCATTCAAAAATAAGGGCTCAAGAGATGCTTATCAAAGAGCTACTGGTGAGACAAACTTCAGATAATAGAACGCAACAAATAGTCAATACTAATCTAGAACAGGAAAGCGAAAATTATTCATAGCTACTACAACAACACCGCCAATGGTTAAGAGAAGGAAATAAATGCCATCACAAAGCTTCCTACACATCATAATTTTTGCATGGAATTCTTAACCAAGTTGTGAGCATTGAAGAAGCCAAGCCTCATAGTCAAAGTATAGTAGAGAATATATCTATGGAAGAAAACTTGCAATACTTTTATGATCTCATAGAATCTAATGTTAAAGCTAGAGTGGCAGTTCAAGAACATTCTATCTTCGATAAGCACTTGAAGATTTTCACTCTAGTAATTTATTATACTGCCTTTCTGAGAAAAACTCCACCTCCATTAGCACTTTCAGCATCACCATGTCCACCATTGCCTACCCATGACTTTTATGCACCCATTGTTTCAACATATGTTGCAACTTTAGAATAGTAATCTCAAGGCGAGGAAGTTGACCAAGCAAAGAACATGTCATCACAACCAGCTTTAAGAGGTTCCTAATGCAAAAATAGAAGCACAGGGAAAGGACCCACCAGATGTTCTATCTTAATCTTATTTTATTGTAATAATTGTACTTATAATTTTACTTTTGAGGACCACTATTATGAATTTAAAAGCTTTTTATTTTTTTTAAATTTTGTTACACACCAAATCTCCCCTTCTTCAGAATGAAGAAGGCTTTGAGGGTGGGAGATATGTTGGAGAAGCTAGTCAGCTCAACTAACTAGCCAAATTCATGCTGACAAGTTCACAGTGTAACGAAAGGCTAACTAATGATAGACTAAGTAACATGTTTGGTCAGACAGCTAGACTAGTATAATTGTCCCGACAGTCTATATTTATGTTTGTATGCATACAATGTAATAGTTTTGGTTCTAGTTTCAACATATAATAAAGATATATCCGGGCTCTTATACTAGTTCTCCATTACTATGTCTATTTGCATCTTTGTATATACTTATCATGTGATTAATTAATGTTTGTCTATTGGTAACTATGTATGATTTTCACTAGATTACAACACAAGGCATAAGACCACTCCATACACACTTTGATAGAATGAAGTAGAACATATGGATATAAATACAAGATATCTACATGGGTATCTAGAAGAATAAATCTATATGAAGAAGCTAGAAGGACTTTTTGTGAAAAGAAAGAAAGAGCTAGTATGCATGCTGAAAAAGTCCATGTATGGGTTAAAGCAATCACCAAGGATGTGGTATCAAAAATTTGATACCTATTTAATACTTGCCTTCACAAGGAGAAAAGCATATCACTTTGTGTATTTCAAATTATTTGGTAATAATCTTATTTATTTGGTTTTGTATGTGGATAATACGTTTTTTATTGGAAATGATAGGAAAATAATCCAAGAAATGTAAACTCAGTTGTCCTCCAAATTTGAATGAAGGATCTTGGTGTCACATATTTTGATTTGAGCATGGAAATTAGAATGTATCAAGAAAATAGGCTCAACTTTGGTTAATAAAAGGAAGTATGTCAAGACAAGAGAAAGAAATGATTTAATGATCTGATCAAATATTCTTGGTATGATTCGAGATGAAATCTCAATCTCTATTCAGACACTACGATGGAAATGCATCGAATCATTGCAGAGATTTAATATGTAGGAATGAAGACTAGTAAATGTGTCTATATTTTTATGTGTAAAGTTATATACTAATCAATGTTCCAAGACACAAGAAAAGAGATAAGGCATGTCTTGTGTTCCATATGTTTGTGCAGTTGAAGGTTTGATGTATGCAATGGTTTATACTAGACTAAACATTGCACATCTAATGCAAGTATCGAGAAGGTATATATCAAAACCAAAGAAGGAGAATTTGACAATAGTAAAGAGATTTTTTAGTTATTTGCATGGCACTATTAGTTATGAATTGTGCTAACTAGGAAGACCAAGCTTGGATAGAATGTTCTACATACATGGTTTTTCTGATTTGGATTGGGATAGATATATGGATCACATAAAATATACAAGTGGGTATGTGTTTAACCTATTTTGAAGAGAAATCAGTCAAATGATCAAGATACAATTTGTAGTGGCACTCTCAAATACATAAGTTTAATATATGGAAGCCACTTAGGAAAGGAAGGAAGTACTATTATTATGGAGAATACATTTGATTTGAGTTGGATTGCTGCATTATTTTTCATCCATATTGATGCTATTAGAGTGGAAAAATTAGAGGAAGCAACTCATAGGAGTATCAAATGGAATTTTTGGGAGGTAAATTATTTTCACTTAATCATGCACCTCCTAACTTTATTCTACACACATATATATTTCCAATGGTGCAAGAATCACCTCATTCAAAATCCACATTCAAAACTTATGCCATCCAGAAGTTGACCTTCCTGTTTTGACCATCATTACTCAAGAGGATGCCATGTCAGCCCCCATTATTTATGGAAAAGGGGCTAGCCACATGATCATGATGAATATGACTCTATAAGACTCGATATTGTAACACTAGTTAATAGTTTGAGTTAAATCCAGTAACTAATAGGCTATCGCGTTTTGATATAACTGCACCAATAGGAGGAAAAGGGGTTCCATTTTATTCGAGTGCAATTTGTTCCATAAATATAAGAAAATGGGTAGAGGGAGGGAAAATAAAGGGGTTTGTGCAATGTAGCAGCCCATAGGCCACATGTTTCACTTCTTTATACTTTCACCCATTTCCATTTAGGAAAATAGAGAGTCGAGAAGCCTCACCAACCAGATCTTCTCCCAAAAGAGTTTCCCAATTCATATCTTCTGTTATTATAGTATGTGAGTGATTGTACTATTTATTCTCTATTCTTTGTGTAATTATACCTTGCATGCGTATGCAATAAAAATAATTAATAGATCTAGAAATATATGGAGAAATTAACACACCTAGTGTAGATTTCATATTTTCTAATATATTTTAGTAGATTTATTATGACGAACTGTGATATCAGCCAAAAAATTATCGCCTAGTCATTTCCTTCTAGTTGATAGAAATACACCATGTAGGAAGGGTTTTTACACATTAAAACCCACTTTCAACTTAGGAAATAATTTAGTGAACCATTTTCCTAAATTATTTCTCACTAAAATCCAGAAAAAAAACCCATGAAAATAATTAATAAATCAATATTTATTTATTATTCCATATGTATCCCCTATTTTTCTCATGAGATAATGATTAAATCATTATTTAATAATTATTTCTAATTCATATTTGACTTTATCCCCATAAAGTAATTAATAAATTATTTTTTATTTGTTAATTACTTTAACCATTTTCTAAATAAAGTTATTTGACCTTTTCAAATATCTTTTCCTCTCTAAAAAATATAATAAAATACCCATAATAGCTAGATTTTGATTTAGTCTATAATATTTTATTGTTTTCTAAATCTAGATCTATCTCAATATTCTGTTATAAATAGAGGGGTTTTATCTTCATTTTTCACCATGATCATTATCATCATCCCCATTATCATCTTGTCAATTTATAGCTCCCATCTTGAGTTCAAGCTATCACCACTTCTTTTTTACCATAATATACATTCTAAGAAAGAGAAAAAATGAAGCTATAGTTGAAGCGCAGAGTTACAAACGACCCATCCCACAGAGCGGGATTTGTAAACCCAAGTTTGCACATTCTCTTCATTAAGTGTAAACTTTCCATTTAAAATTAATAAAATAAAATTTCTTTTATTACCATTGGGTTGTTGAACGAATATTTGTTGTTATATGTTCCCATGTATTTGCATGCCATATTTTTGTATGTTTATAACTTTTTGTTGTAGATTTAAGGAGAAATAACAACCATCTTTTTTTTATTATTAGGTTTTCTTATCACCAACAAATTAATTGAAGATTTTTTGGCACAAAAACTAAGAATTTTCACACTAACAAACAACCCAGTGGAATATCCACCAAAATTTACAAATCATATTGGTATTAGAGAAAGTTTCTTTTGTATATTGTGGGAAGCTGCAGGAGATACAAATTGGTTAAGTTGATCATGTAGCTAGAAGCACAAGTCAAAAATATAAACCATAATATGAGCTTCCTCATAGAGGCCCTGACTAATAACCTCGGGCTATTTAAAGCAGACAGGGGTTTATGTGGAGGTCAAATTAGAAGTGATATTGGGAGATCAGAAAGAAATAGAGAAGGAGCCTAAGGAAGAACCTGAAAAGGATCAACACAATTTGTATTCATGAACCATTCACAATCCCTATTCGATATGGAAGAAAAGGTTGTCATCAACCCATATCACGGCGAGATTAACTATAATTTTTCTAATTGGAAATAAACAATGATTAACAAGAAAACATGCTCATGAACAACCCCACAAAATTAGAAACACAAATAAATATCATATACAAATATATATTGGCACCAAAATTGGGCCTTTTATTACATTTAGAATCGAATGACTACAATAAAATCAAGGGAATAATAATTTGGGCTTGGTACAGCAAGTGAAGCCAAACCCAGATTCTCAAATATTTTCCCATAAACTAGAAAATTTTACCATCAAATCACTACGTTGAAGAGAAAATTGTTACTATTGCGGCTGGTAGGAAAATGGAGGAATCTCCCTCTACAATGCTTAGAAATTCCTATAAATCTAGTTGTTGCTCCTTACAAAGAAACTCCAAAAAACCAAGAAGGGATTTGGCCTCAATAGAACCCCTCAAAAAACCCACGATAAAAGGTGTATGACCTAGTTTCTCCACCAGTATCCACTGCCCAGATTCATTATTGAATTCCCTAGAAATAGAGCTATAACCTCTTATTGACAGGCGAGAATATACTGCTAACAACTTGGGGATCTCCCTGGAGGATGATCCCAATCAAACTCTACAGTTTTCAGTCTAGGAGTCCCATATGGTATGTAGGCCCAACTTCCATCTCATTGGTTGAGGTTTGCCTCGAACAAAAGGGAGAGGATTAGTTAAATGAGAATGAATGGAAATTCAACAAATGCAAGTCAATAGCTTATGAATATCCAATAGAATAGATACCATGAATAGAAACAATGTAATTAAAAAGCATAAACTTGAAGAAAAGTATTGATAGCAAAACCTTAAATGAGATTCACATACATATAAGAGACAAGTTACCAATCATGAATAAGTTTGCAATTAATAACCACATAAACCATAAGTAAATGCATAATCTACAATGATATTGTGCCAACATCAAAAAAATAATTTAATGACATAATCATAATGAACGCATAACATATGCAATCCCTTTGTTGCAAAAGAAATCCCACAATGCAAGAAGGCACATGAAGAGACAACGCTCCAAGGCTCACAGGAAATTTCATTTTATTAAGTTGATAATATCCATGGCACCATCATACAATATATCCCTCTGTTGCACATCATTTTTTCACATTAGGCAAATGACCGTTGGTTTGTATCTTTCTCTATCCACAAATGTGTCCCAAATCATTCCCCTGCAAAGTTTGAATCCAAATTATCCGAAAGAAAGTGGAATTCCTGGATCGCATGGTACAAAACCCTATTTTTTGCTACTTGTGAAGTTTCGTAGTTAATTTTTGTGCATACACAGAGAAGATCATTAGAAGATGCGCAGAAGGACGCATTGTCTTACATTGTAATCTTCGAACATGACTTAACACATGTAAAAATAAAAAGTAAAGTCTAGAAGCATTTTTGGTAGCATCTATCCAAACCAACAAAGTCTGAATGGTTGCCTATTTAGTTTTGATTCCTCCCATCATGGAGAAACTCCCTCTCTTTGTGGAATCTCTATCCCACCATTAGTAGGTCTCATCCCTTAGAAACTGGATCCCAAAATTCCCACTCTTGGCCTATAAAGCTAAACTAGGCTGGAGGATTGAAAAGGACTGTTGGAAGTAGCCTTATGCTACAAGATTAAGGTTTGAAGGCTATTCATTCAAGGAGAGGGTTGGATATTGTGGGAAGGGACTTGCAACATCAAGGCTACATGGTTGTAAAGGTATTCTCCATTTTATTAATATATAGGAAATTGTTCTTTCTCAATTACATCTTTGTTGATATAATTTATAGGATTCCTTGATCACCTACATATCTTGTGATCACATATTGATCAGTTTATGGTATATGATCGGTTAATTAGTCCATTTATATCTTATGATTATATATTGGATGCTTTGATCTCTTGGTTTTTTTCTGTCAATGCATATCTCCTTCAGGATTTCATGGAGAAGTTGTGGGGAGCGATGGGAGGATCTCTAAAGCATCAAGGATCATATGAACAAGAGCTTTGAAAGTTACTTCGTTAATAATATCATTTAAACACTAATTGGCCTCTATCATCATATTGGTTTAAGTCAACGATAGGCTAGAGAAAGTAGCAGTTCTTGGTTGTTTGTTACTAGGTTGCTTTGAAGTTTAGGGAGGTCGATCTTTTTCGCAAGAGGGATAATTCCACATAATAAATTGGCAGCTCCATTGGGGGATCGTCTCACTCTCCATTAGTTTTCTTGTTTGAACTTTTGAACCTCCTATACAAGCCTTCCTTGAGTGTCTACAAAATATTATTTTTTTGGATTTTGGCTTGGATTTGACTTGTTTTTTATTTTTTCCAACATTCCTCATTGTGTGCGCATAATTTTTAGGAACATTGCACATATCTACACACCTGTGTTTTAGAAACATAGTGTATACGCACTGGTTTCCACTAGAACTAGTGTATATACTTGAAACTTTTAAACATTTTAGTTTTATCCTCATCCAATCAAAATTTTTGGGTTTCTTATTAATTTACATTTGTTTGTACCTTATTTGAACGATTGTTAGTCTGGCTGGGTGTTGTGGAAATATTTTCTTGTGATTGTCTTGCTTTTGCATATTAGGGTAAGGTATCATCCGATGAATGGTCGATCTATCAAAAGAGAGATATGTTGGTCGTTTCTTGTTGACTATCTATCTTTCTTCTTTCGATTAGATCAGGTTTTGTGTCCAGTTTTCTCTTTTGTGAAAGTTTGATTTGTGTGTCAAAATCAATGACTTGCAAGGTTAGGTATTCTTTGTGAAAAATACTTCTTGTGTTAGTTTCAAAATGAAAATTCAGTTTTCTTTCTGTTGTTGAAGTGTTCATGAATTGTAACTTTTTTGCAAGTGAATTCATAGCATTCAATTAAGAAAAAACATTTTTCTTTCTGTTGTTGAAGTGTTCATGAATTGTAACTTTTTTGCAAGTGAATTCATAGCATTCAATTAAGAAAAATCATTTTTATTGATTATTGGTTTCTTGTTGCATTTTGCAAATTTTTGAGTGACTGTATGAAAAGATAGAATTCTTGATTTCTTGTGTTATTGGGAAAAGTGAAAGTTTGAAATTAAATTGAATATCTTAATCTCAGGAAAAGGCATATAGTGGGATTTAGAGTTTTGGTTTACATTTTAGTTGAAAAAGTGAAAGACTCTTTCCTTACTTGAGATAGATTTTAATTGAAACGAAATGATTACATTTTCATTTTTGACTGCATTAGGATTTGCGACAAGTCATAATTTCATCAGTGTCACATCCATTACCTTTTAGTAAATAAAAACTCTTAAAATCAACACTAATAAAATCAATCTAGAAAGTTTTTATTTTAGGGTGCTTTTCCACCTATAGTAGATCAGGTTGTAGGGCTTTGGAATAGGGAAGTAAGTTAACTTTCCAAAGCTGCAAACAAACATTAGTATCTTGTGATATGGAGAAAAATCCATTTACTACAATTTTTCTCAAGGAAGCTCCCCTTACAAGGAGTCAAGCATGATATCATATCAGACCCGGTGAAGTGATTGACCCTACTTCATTGGCTATGGTAGAGTGATTTACACATACTAAAAACAATGTTGAAAGGTACTTGGGAGTCACTTGGAAGTAAACCTCAGGTTAACCATGATGAGGAACTTTCATGGGGATTGATCTTTGTTACTCTACCCTTACGTGTACATCTGGTTTGTGACTATCCCCCCAGGTTGAACTGTTTTACATGGTAACCTTAGTGACCATATTCTTAGGGTTTTTCTCGAGGTGATGGCGGAGGGGAAGTATATGTTGTACCTGGAACAAATGTTGGCTAGACTCACCTAGAAATCTTTGGAGGGTATTCTTCATTCAAGATTGCATAAAAGAAGTTTACTTGCACCTGATCATGTACATTAAGCAGGTTCTCAGCATAACTAGTTCCACCCACTTTATCTATAGCCACTTTTCACTTTGATTTTTACGACATTGGATTTCATCACCAACTAGAGATTTCACTGTGAAAATCTTATTTGCATGGTTTGAATCCTTAGATTTTTTAGTGTGTGTTAAGTGTTTGTTTTTACTTTTTATAGACCTTAGGATTGGATTGTGAATATTGTTTGATTTTGTGATAAATTTTCATCCTGGATGAATAACCAAGGCAATCAAGTAGAATGCAAGGTAAACCTCCTAAATACACACCTATTCAATTGGAAAATATAAAAATTGAAAGGTCAAGGTCAATAGGATCTAAAGCCTCAGAAGAACTTGAAACATCAATAGTTTTAAAATCTGAGACAATAGAAACTAAAGTGAATGCAATGCAAGAAATAGAATCAGGAATAGTTCATTCTCACCTAGAGATTACTGAAGTAGTTCAAATTGAATTTGATACTGGTGAAGTTTTTGATACTGAATTAAATGAACCAAAGGTAGAAGAACCTGAGTCTGAAGTTTCTCAACCTGAATCACCTTTGGCTATTATAACTCCTACTCCTTAGCCACCTTCACCTCGGAGGAAGCTGATAATTACGACTAGATTACCTCCTAGGTTAATTAGCATTGAAGATATTACCAAAAACAAAGAGAAAAAAATACCTCATTCCCCATTTACCGGTGGTGAATCTTTTGACCCAAGAGTTCCTTTCTCTCCTTTCCAACCTAACACTTGGTATTCTACCACCTTGAGATTTTTAGGTCAGAATTTTTCACTGCCACAGATTCCTTTATGTTCACTAGAGATAAATATGTCATAAATTCCTATTGGGAGTTGTTGTAGCTGCTGCAACCACCATCCAAAACGTTTCCTATGCTTTGTTTTGGAGCCTCCCTTATAAATTATAGCATCTCATCTTGCACTGACCCAGGTACTTGTGCTTTGATTGAGCCTCATCTTTACATCATGGCTTGTGTTTTCTTCACTTATTAGCTAACCCACAAGCCGATCTCTTGACTTGGTTTCCACCCAGTTCCGGGCTTGCCTTAGAGAACTACGCAATCCTTGAGGGAAACCATCCTTGCTCTCAGGAATTGTGTAGTCCAAGCTGATAGTGAGCCTTCAGCTCCAAAGTTACACAAAGCCATTTGAGAGGCATCCGAGAGCCACTCAGCTCAAAAATTACGGAGAAGCCTCTTGCTCAAAAGTTGTTCAGTGCATGAGCCAGTGAGTTGCCAAGTCCTTCCCAGAATTGTACAATCTCTCCAGGAAATACATGGAAAATTTTCCTAAAAAATCAAAAAACATAAAAAGCAAAAAACATCCCTATAAAATAGGGATCTAGATTTAGCAGCCCAAAGGAGACACTTGAGTTATTTTGGAAACTGCCACCAAGTGTTGTGTTTTCCTTGATTTTTGTCCTTCACGTTATAAAATATAAATTTACCAAATCTATTTAATCAAAGTAGATAGATTTCATTTTCACATTTGATCTTGGAGCTCTGGCATTCTCGAGGAGATCAAGAAATTTTAGTGCGATCGTCGTTGCTTTTCCGAGTAAGTCTTTTTTTACTAGTATTTTGCCGCTTTTTTTTACGCTTTTCTTGTTTAGCTTTTAAGATAATTGTTTCACTTATTTTGTTGAATGAATGTTAGCGTTTTAACTTGTTCTAGCTTGTAAAATTGTTGTTTTAAGTTTTGCATTGCCTTTCCCGAGTGTCGTATGCATTACCCAGTTTTTGCACTAATGGTCATCGTTACGATGACTCTCTCCACATGCTTCATTTTCCTTTAGTTTATTTGTTTCCTACACTTGTTTACTTTCATGCATCATCACTCAATCAAATCTACAGTTAGCATCACACCATCCTTCAGATCTACTTAATTTCACACTCCTTTTGGGTAGATCTAGTCTTCCCTTTGTCGGATCTCGCTTCCCCTTGCATGAACTGCACATTCTGGGAGCTCAAGGCCTAAACCTTGGCTTCTATAATTGCGCAAAGGTTTCCTTGGCCTATATCCAACTATGCACTACATAGCTCCAGGAGCCAACCTCCCAGTCCTAGCCACTGAGACTGTGCAATACAGAGTCTCTCCTAGCTTGTGCCCAAACTAAACTATGCATTGCACAGTTCCAGTGAAAAAGCTTCCATCACTTCCTCTTGGGACTGTGCAATGCACAATTCCAACAGGTAGCTAGTAACCTATGTGAATTAGGATTATGCAATCCCTACCAACATTTGCCCAGTTTGTTGCTTAACCTTTTCTTGAGTGCTTTTTGTTTTAAGCTAACATTTTCATGCCATGAGTGTCCTCTATGTCTCTAGGTATAGAATTTGTTGAGAATATCTCTAGAATTAACAGTTAACATGGCTTCTAAGGGACCCGCATCAAATTAAACTGTCAAGATTAGTATTGGGCAAGTAGTTGAGTAGGTGTGAGTTAACTTGCCATTTTATGCAGACACTGTGTTGTTCATTGATAAGGGTACCAAGTTGACATGGAAACATATCAAGGATATACTTTTAGAGGACTTCAAGGAGGACTTAGAGGACCGACAAGATTATATCAGTATCCAGTGGATAGGCTTTTACAAGGTTGGATGCAGGTACCTGTCCTTCCCATATGTGGACATTATCAACTAGATTGTCTCACAATATCATCTAATGATATGCGAACAATATCATCATATGTATCATTTACCTCAGTTGGCAAGGTGCATGGACACACTTTGTTATGCCACCCACGACCCGCTAAACATGAGAGATATAATCAAGTGCTAGGTTAAAAGGCCATAAAAATTTAGTCTAACACCCAATCATGTTTACAAGACAAAGTCTCTCAGGAAGGCCTACCAGTTCTTGATCATCTTTACATGTCGAGTATACAATCAAGAGAGCACTGATAACTTTGTTGAAGGTTAAGTAGTTATATTAGACCGGTTGGTGAGTGATGGAAGGTCATTCAACTGGTTAGACTTGTTGGCTCATCAGTTGAAATTGCATGTGACTAATGCTTGGAATCTACCCAAGGACGAGAAAGAAAAATTCTATATGTTTGCATACTTAGTGGATGCAATCTGTGCCCAGCACCAGTTTCCTGACATGAGCTAGACATGGACACCGAAAGAGATTGTCTTCAATATTTATTGCAAGTTTCTTTTTGATTGAAGCTATCAAGGAGTAATGGCAAGGGTTACTGACCATTTCATAATCCTATTGTACATTCTTATATTTGAGGGGATCCACCTTGCATGTCCTAAGAAGTGATGGAGGTGATACTTAAAATTGCAGATTGGTATGCCTCACCGGGAGGCACCTTCATCATAGTGTTTGGTGGAGAGAAGCCTTCACATGTTCTACCAAGGTATGCCACAGACAAGCTAGTCATGTAAGAGGTCTCATATCACCTCTCCAAAAGGTTATCATTAGGGTTGCACGGGAAGAAGAAGGCACCATGGCCCTTTATTCCACTGCAGATTGGATTATACGAGATTAAGAGCTTGAAAGATGTTGATGTCGAAGCTAAGGATATATTGAAGTTCAAGTTTGGCACCAAATACTTCAATCCATATGATCCCTGCGTATTTGCAAGAACCACTGTGCAAAGTTGTACAATCAATGGATCCATGGTACATTTCATTGGCATGAGGAGGAACCCTGGAGAAACTGTTACAATTACTCCAAGCTCCAAGAGCCGATCAATATAGCCATAGCTTGGAAGACTGCTTTGCAAATAGCAACAGTGCAGGAAGCAACAACAAAAATAAATAAGTATCAATCCAATGCATGAAAAAGGTAAGAGGAATATTTCCAAGAACCGAGAGGTTGAGAAAATATACAAGATGAGAGAAAATCCTATCACTGAGAAAGTAGATTTGGGAGCGGAGGCAAAGAGGTAGAAACAGATAAATAGGTCATGGTGAAAAGAGAAATAAAAGCAAAGTCAGGAGGAATAAGAACATAAGTTGCAGGAAACGGAGAAGAAGTTGAAGGAAGCTCAGGAGTTGAGAAGGAGAGAAAGAGAAGAGAAGCAAAAATAGGAGGAAGAAGAAAATAAAGGAGCATTGGTAGAGAGAACAACACCCATACACATTGAGGAATCGAAAAAATCGGCAACTAAAGAAGAGGGTGAACAGATGCAGGATCAGGAGCTTGCTCAGAAAATTGAGCAAGTGATTGAAGTGGCAGACATTGATTTGGGGATGAGACACATGATGAAGACACCGACCTCATGCCAAGAGCACCTAAGGTCACCTTTCAGTCTCCTCCACCTCCAGTGTCAGAACTAGTCCTGAGTGAGCAAGGATAGGTTGTTCTCCTTGATGATGATCCAGTTATGGATGTGTACAATATTTCGTTTGATGAGTTGCAGAAGAATATTGTATAGGTGTGGGGGGAACACTTTCAGTATGATCACACGTCACCTGAATTCATGAAGGAAAGGGTGATAGTTTCATATGTCAAACAACATCGAGCTACCATTATTGATGCCACCTTGGCCTATGCAAGATCTACAAGCTCTAATGTTATGTTCCTGTTGGCCAAGAATGAAAAAATGGCAAAGAAATTGAAGTGACCAAGTAAGAGGCAGAAGAACTCAGAGAGAAGAGCATAGTTTCCACAATGGCAAAGATGAGGAAAATGATACTTGATGAAGTATTAACACTTGAGACTACCATGCAGAAGCTTTATGACAGATTCGTTACCATGCATAAGGTACATAGGGTCCTACTTCACTTGCAAAAGATGATGAAGCCTTAGGAAGAGCTGGAGAAATCAAAGGTATGGATGCTGATCCAGAACTATGAGCAGCTCGCCCCATTTTTCACCATCATACAGGCCTTATATTCACAATTGTGCAAGAATTTGGATGTCATGGTGAGAACACACAAGATCCCTTCAATTAGTTCCCTCATTGAGGCCAAACACAAGAACCAAGTCCATATAGAGATTAATATGTACATGGAGCAGCTAAGGCAAGAGCCCACCATGGATGACTTGGAGCTCAACACACATAACATGAAGAAGTACATTGGTGGTCTCGTCATTGTCAACACCATGCTGAGCATGCTTTAGGATGATTTGGATACAGGTTCCAAGACCATATACCTAGATGCTATGGAGGAAAGAGTATGTTATCAGAAAGACACCATCAATTAGTTTGGGGACATCATCTTACAGTACCAATATTGTCCTGAGTACGTTACTAAGAACCACTGAGTGGAGGTTGTCAAGTTGGTCTTTCCCTAAAATTCAAAGACATAGTTTTTTGTCTTGTTAGGTTGTCTCTAGCCTAATTTATCTCACATGGGTACATGTGGAAAATGTAATATTATTTGTAAATGTATTGTAAGTGAAATTCAAAGTGTCATTAGTGGAATTTGAAAGTTCATCATGTTATGTAATGAGTTATTTATAACGAAGTTGAAGAGTCCTGAGGGTAGTCAAAGAGTCATGAAGGGGAATGTCAAGGGTCACCCCACCCTTTTTTATAAATAGAACCTGTTAACTCTTAGAAGAGGCTTTTGGGAGCCAAGCTTTTGGCTAGGCTTAGGCCTAGAAAAGGTTTGGGAGTATTTTAGTGGCCCTTGGCTTCTCCACAACATAGAGTGAGTATACTTCTTTGGAGGAGCAGGTGTTCTTGATGGTAACGTTCCATTATTGGGGCTAGTGGTCATCAATGGTGTATGTATGTATGGAACTTTCACTTATAATAATAATAAGAGAGCCAACACACTTTCATGCATATTTTTTTATTATAGTTGGACTTATAACCTCAGTCAAATTACTTTTATAGTCATAGCCTCTAGTTGCATCGACCATCCCTGAGTTAGTTCTAGATTACTCCAAACCATTTTTCTTCAAAACTTGAAATATGTTTCGTGTTGTACGCCCTCTTGCGACAGGTCGCTTCCTATCGAATTCAACTCATTATCTAGGAATTTGATCTAGAAACCTTCAATACCTTGAGGTTTGCATGTCTTAATGGTAGGTTTTTCACCTTCGATGACAGGTCCTCATCATTGACCTTCAATAGAATGATTCTATCAGTGTTTGACATCAGCACATTTATTCGCACTTCATATATTGTACTGGAAGTACCATGAGAGCCATTGTCATTATTAGTAGTTTCTCTCGCTCTTGCTAATGGTTCACATCGCTGACAAGTAATCAAGTGGTTTATACCATGTTCGACTACGAGACATTCACTCGCATGGCTAGATTCGTACTGCGGATCGAGAGATGGAGATCAAGGCCCTGGATCTAATTTCATCCATACAGGCTACGTAGAGTTATTGAATATTCATAATTGTAAATTTAGATCCATAGATGGTTGTGTCCATATATGTTTTCTATTGACATGGATCTTTAGATGTATTTCCATATTGTACTTTGAGACATTTATATTTTGAGTATGGGAATGCTTACCTTAGCGATGATATTATATATTGCATTGTAACATTTGTTTGATTATTTCAGGTCTCCGACTATAGTCTCTAACCCAAACCTTGGCATGATAAAGCACTCCATTCATCAAATATATCTTTTGAATTTGAACTTTATGGGGCAATCTGTTACACATCATTTTTTCGCATTAGGAAAATTACCATCAGTTTCAATCTTTCGCTATCCACAAATGTGTCCCAAAGCATTCCCCTATAGATTTTGAATCCAAATTATCCCAAAGAAAGTGGAATTCCCGGATCCCATTGTACAAAACCCTATTTTTGGCCAGCTACATATTTTCCTAGTTAATTCCTGCACATACGTAGAGAAGACAATTAGAAGTTGTGCATAAGGATGCATTGTATTACACTCTAGCTTGCGAACATGACTTAACACATGTAAAAATAAAAAGTAAAGTCTAGAAGCATTGTTTTTAGCATCTATCTCGACCAAGAAGCTTTGAATGGTTTCTATTCAATCCTGATCCCTCCCATCAGGCAGCAACTCTCTCTCTTTGTGGAATCCCTATCCCTCTATTAGTGGATCTCATCCCTTGGAAAATGGATCCCAAACTTCCCACTCTTGGCCTTTAAAGATAGCACAGGCCTCAAGATTGAAGAGGACTGTTGGTAGTAGGGTTACATTGTAGGATTAAGGTTGGAAGGCTATTCATTGAAGAAGAGGGTTGGAGATTGTGAGAAGGGACTTATAACATCAAGGCTACATGGTTGTAAGGCTATTCTCCATTTTATTAATATAAAGGATATTTTTCTTTCTCAATTACATCTTTGTTGATATAATTTGTAGGATTCCTTGATCACCTACATAGATTGTGATTACATATTGATTAGTTTTTGGTATATGATTGGTTAATTAGTCCATTTATCTATTATGATTATATATTGGATGCTTTGATCTCTTGTTTGTTTCTATCAATGTATATATCCTTTAAGCTTTCATGGAGAAGATGTGGGGAGCGATGGGAGGATCTCTAAAGCATCAATGATAATATTAATGAGAGCTCTGAAAGGGACTTCATCAATCATTTTGTTTAAACGGTAAGTGACCTCTCATCAAATTGGTTTAAGTCAATCATAGTCTACATAAAGGTAAGAGTTCCTGGTTGTTTGTTACTAGGTTTCTTTGAAGTTTAGGGAGTTAACTCTTGTCCACAAGAGGGATAAGTCCACATAACACCATCAAATCCAAATGTGGAAATAGAAAATTACTCCTTTCATTCACTAGAAGATCGTAAGTTCTCAAAACATATCCACCAAAATTGAGTAAAAAGCTAAAAGTCCATTACAATGTGTCATAAGGGTATATTTATAAAAAATAGGGTGACTCTTGGTCTACCCATGACTCCTGAACTACCTCATGACCTTTCATATTCCTACTAGACTCTACTCTACTCTATCTTTCTATGCATGAGAAAATTGGTATTATTCTAACAGTTTGGTAATAGAAAATTATGGAACATACACATGCAACTTCTCCACAACGTATGTGTGTCAAAGCTTGTACTCAACAGCCATTGTGACCACCTTTTGTTTCTCTTCATAATATCTCTAAAGGAACTCAAGGGAATCTGGTATTAATGTGCTCTTGTTGACCTTGATCTGATTTAAAAGAGTTACCATCTTGGTACATATCCTTACTGGTTCTATCACATACTAAGTAATGTTCTCCTCTATCACGTGTAAGTCCTCCTTGGTGGAAGCTTGTCTAAAAGGAATGAGGAATGCCTGAATTTCATGTAAGACTTATTCCCACTTCCTCATTTCTTTGACTTCCCTGATAGAAGGCACTCTATGTAATTAATTACAGATTCCGAACCACTCAGTAAATGTTTGTATGAAGCCAAAATCCTGTCGACATCCCTCCCAAGATTATCCCATGATTGGATCTTGATGTGAATATGAACCTTCTCATTTTGGGCAGTTATCCAATTTTTTATGGGAATATTTTCCAATGCCCTTAGATATTTGTTATTCCAATCATGAATGTTGTTGATAACTATGATAACTTGTTTTAGCATGGTTGTGTTCTTCTTAATATCAGTTTGTATGGCCTGGAAATAAGATATAGTTTGATGCAACTTTAACATCTCCTCATATACCACAGCCATGGCTTCATCCAAAGTCTCTACTTCCTCCTTGATTGATTCTTGTAACTCCTTTTTTCTTGAGTGAGTTAGGCGTAGATAATTATTCTCCTCCTCTAGTATTTTCATGTGTTCTTCTACCTTCACAACTCTTTCTTCAGAATCATAGAGCTTTCCCTAGAGATCTGCAATTTGCTTACTCATCCTTCCCACATTTAGCTCGGTTGTAGTCACGAAGGAAATTTCAGATGAAATGATCATCTCAAGATTCACTGTGGTATCTAGGATGATATCTTTTTCTTTGGTCATTGTAGTGGCTTTGTAGGTTTCCTGGCATAATACTTCCTCCTTTCCTGCATAATATTACAATTGACCTGGTCAAAATTAAGTATAGTGAGGTACAACACCTCTTGCTCTGCCTCATTTGGAATGCCCAATTCTTTGAGTGGCAGGGGTCCTCCAGTGGTGGGGCTTGATTGAGGAACAACTAATGGAGGAATCTCAACCTACATATTGAAATATTGGTGTTTTTTTTGTTATTAGAGATCAAGCTCATGTTTCTTGTTGATTTATTCTTGCTGTCTCTTCATATACTCTTCCTCTTTATTTCTCTTATCCTATCCAACTTTCCTCATTTTCTCTTATTCAATCATTTTCCTCTCCTTTTCTTCTTGCACTTGTTTTCTTATGAGTTCTTCTTCTTGCCTTTGTTTCCTCCCACACTCTTCCTTTTCTTTCCTTTTCTTGATTTCTTCTTCTGCTCTCCATCTTTTGTCCTTCGTTCATCTTCTTATTTCTTTAATTTTTCTACCTCTTCCTACTTTATCTTCCTTTCCTATTCCTCTTATTGTTGTTGGATGTCCTCAATCTATTGGTCACCTAACTTCTATGACTGATTTAGCTCTTCTTCGCTCTTCCTCGTCAATTATTTCTTCTTCTCGGCTAAGGTCACGTTTCTTTCTTATAGGGTTTCATTACTTCATATTCCTCTTTCTCATCTAAATTTTTTTCTGGTTCATCACCTTTGTGCCTTTTCCATTTTCCCCTTGTCTTTTTTCACTCCTTCTTCCTTTTAAGCAAGGTTTTCCTACCTTGCAATCTTATTTTTTCTTGTGATTGCTTCTCCTACTCATCCTCCTTTTTTTGTTGTTTTCTTGGCTCTAGTTCCCTAACAACATTATAATTGTTCTTGATTTTTCCTTTATGAAAATGTTTGTTACGCAAGTATGACCATTTGAAGCATGCTTTATTGTAGTGTGTTTCTACTACCCCCCTGGGGTCATACATATGGTGACTCAGATTCACAAAATAGAACCCCTTCATCTCCTCAGGTTCTACTTCTACTTCCTTAAAGCTATCAATTTTATAAGCCCCAATAGTGAAAGGGAAGGTGGTCCAAGTATTTATATTTCATTTACTAATTGTTTTAGTGAACCCTGTGGTCATCTGGTAACATGCTTCTTGCAATAGTAACTTGTCTGTCACAAACCTAGGGAGTGTGTGAGGAGGTTTTTAAGAGCCAAATACCCTCATGAAAGTTCCCTCCTAGATAGGAAAGCAGTCTTCTACTTAGGTTATCATCTCTTTGTCCCTCCTGATCATATAAGGGGCCTCTTAACCAAATTTTAATTAATACAAATGATAGATGAAAAACTCAGAGGTGGAATCATGCATATCTTTATAACCTAGGTCCCAGAATATCTTGTAATGCAGATGCAAGGGTTCTGACACACTCGAGGTCCAGTTGTGACTCCAACCCTCAAAAATGCATCTTGCACACACTGTGTCTAATAGGTATGATTCCATATAGAATTCTGATGGCTAATCTTGCTCCAGATTCTTTGTTTCCTATATATTGGTTTTCAGTGATGAAGTAAGGACACTCGCCTAGTTAAAAATAGTGCCCCTGGTAGCAACAATGTACGTAATAGGTACCCAATTTTTCAGAAAGGTATTAATATCCGACCTTCCATACAACCAGTTCATCATCACAACTATAAATTTGTAGACCTTCCTCAATCCCTCTATCCTCAATACTTGATCAGACTTAACCCAGAACTTAGAGGGTTATTGCCACCATGATCTTAGGATGTTCTTAGAGTCACCACCAGAAATTATGATATCCACGTAGCACTGAGGGTCTCCTCCTTCTCCAATAAATTGTAATAAGATGCACTATTTTTGAATGAAATAGTGGCAAAGGCATCTCCTATGTGGCTCCTTATCACCCATCGATTTATATATGTATTCTTCAATATCTAGTCAATGGTCTCTACACATTGGAAGAAAGCATGATGCGTGACCACTTTTTGAAGCTAGAACCTCTTGATGTTAATGTATACCCTCTATTCTTCCTGGTATTGAGGAATTTTCTTCTTGGAGAACTTGTAATACATATCAAACCATGAAAGTTTAGTGGAATTATTGATGTTTCATGTTGTGTCTCGGTAGATGGGTGGCGGTGGCCCTTCAGAGACTTCTTAGGCACTTCTCTCATTGTTCTTAAGGGAGAACTTAGCCCCTGGAGGCCCCATATCTCTAGAGAAAGTTCATATTGATATGCATTCTAGATCAACGTCACCTAGCATTTAAAAAAAATAGTCCTACGATAAGAGTGACGAAATAAATAATATAAATAAAGAGAAATATCATTTACGAAGCTTCGAAACACAGGGAATAAGATTAGAATTATTTGACCTGGTTTTAGTTTTGAAGGAGGTTATTGGTCACATAACACAGGAGGTCACAAAATGTGAGACTATAAAATCAGTGACTTGGAAACTAGAGGTTACTAACTCGCAGACCTTACTAGGTTGTGAGGTCGCAAATGTGTGGACGTCACGAGGTCGTAATAGTGTGGAGGACACATAGTTGCGAGGTTTGATAGGTCACAAGGTTGTAGGTATATCCATATCATGATTTTTAATGGCGCAACCTAGTACTCTTTGGCGGCTTGGAAAAGAAAAAATCATGTCCTCTGAGATAATTCTAGGTTAGATAATTATGTCAAACCATCTAAAACATTTTGGTTGTTTTTAAATTTGTGGAAGGCCAATGTTTTAAGCTTATGTAAATAGATATTGTGTCCTAATTTCTCTCAACACAATGTAAGTGTTGCTTCTTCACTTTTAAACAATAATATAGCTATAAAATATTTGGAATGAAGAATTCAAAGAATATGAGTTTTAAGTATTCAGATAGAGTATTTAAGATAATCAAAAGATAGATGCTAGTAAACTATGTTCCCTAACCAACAAAAATGCGTCTAAATTCATGAAGAATTGGCAGCTAATTGATGTAGACGGGTTTATTTAGACAAATAGTCTAATAAAATAATCTCTTTAATTGATTATAACTTCATAGGAGATTTAAGATAGACTGATATTCAATTTATATCTTACTCATATTTCTTCATAAAACTAAGTACATGTTGAAATAACATAATGGAATGAATAACATGAAGAAAACTCACAAAGATAACAAGTTGTTTGAAACAAATTGAGAATCCTTTTATTGATATCAGACAACTTTGGGCACATGTAATTCTGATTTAAATAAAGTTAGCCCAAGGGTGAAACCTTTTACAATTCGAATTGGGAATTATTTATACAAAATGTTCCCAAATTATCTAAAGTAAAATATCGAGAAAGATGGGAAAAATAACTAGATATGTTTCTACAAAAATAGTACATAAATATAGAGAAATGAAACTGATGAAGTTGTTGTCTCTAGGTTCGAGTATTATGGTATTGATGTGGCTAGTAAACCGACTATTCTTCTGTTGAATAGGTTGATGACTCTTGCTGACTTATTACTTTAGTAATTTTCATGATTCTTCCCATATTTCTTCATCTGGAATCTGGTATTTGATTAATCTTCTATAAGTTTCATCTACCTCAGCATATTTTTGAAAAGTTGGTTTTACCACAAATAAATGATTTATCTCATGCTTGATGATTAGATCATAATTGAGGCCTTAAATAAATTCTTTGCCTGTGATTGTGCCTTTGATCTTTGAAAACCTGGATTTATCATTGGTAATTGAACATAATTTTGTTTGATGTTCTTCTAAATCAATTAATTTATCTCCCACTCCCTGTAATCCAGGCAATCACTTTTGATGTAAAATTGAAAATTTCTTCTGAAACCTTTAGATACTTGATTCGATCTTATTGCAGTTATTTTCCAGCTACAACATCAAATTATTCTTAGTGATAACTCTTCTCACTTTCAGTATGGTCTCTATCTTCTCCTCTATATCATATTCCTCCAATTCATCTTTGGTTTTCTAATTTGAAAATGCTTATCAATGCATGTGCTCTTCCTGGCTTTGAACCCAACTCTTTCTTTACATCTTCTATGACATGCTTGGCCCTCTGTACTAGTTCATCCTGCTCAAAGATTATTTCAATTGAAGGCCATATCTCAATGATGGCTTCATTTATCTGGATCCACATACATTCTCTAACTTGTGTGATAGTATCAATCATAACATATTGTCCTTCTACAAATTGAACTCTTTGTGTCTTCTCATATGAATTATACAACTCAGCTAGATAATCATTATCAATAGTTAGTTTCTGTTCCTGTAAATTGTCAAGATGACTCCTTAGTTTTTCAACCTATTTCCCCTTAATTGACAACTCTTCCATAGCCTTTTCCAGCTCTATTGCTAGATCAGTAGATGTAGTCCCCTCTACTATTGTGGTGGTTGATGTAGATGTTAGTGTTGTATCAGGTGTTGGGGTTCCCTGTTGTTATTTTTCCTTTAGAAGATTTTCAATCTCGGTCTCCATTTTCTCAATCTGCACATTTTGTTCAATTATGACCTTGAACATATTTACTTTCTCTATTTCTAGTTGACCTATCTCTGTTGCTTGTGGATCTTTTGTAGATGGTAGATTAAGTTGTTTTATTAAAGCAGTTATGTCTACATTTTTAGTCTTGATAATTTATTCTACTACTTTTACATCTATGGGATCATATCCCAACTTTATCACTAAATCCTCTTTGGATTTGATCTTGGTATCTTTTTCTGAAGAAGAAAATTGTTCTAACTTTTACTGAGATTGTACATTGTCTAATGATTGTTCAAGTTTTGATGCTTCCATAGTAAAACTTGTAAGGGAAGAATATATCATTTTACCATACTTCTCATGTAGGTCAATCTAGTCAATAAGATGAACCAAATTTGTATCAAAAGTAAAAATAGACCAGGTATAATCATCAACACTCCTAGGATGAGTGACTTGGGCTTTAGAAAGGTTATTTGCATGTTTCCCTTCTCAGTGTCAAAGGTAGAAAGTAGCATGTGTTGAGTACAGGATGTCTACTTCCAAAACTATGTGTAAGTGGAAGCCTTCATCGCTTCATTCCTCTGCCTGATTTCTTTGTAAACTATGAAGATACTTTTCTCTTTCTGCCGCAATTCTCATGTCTGAGATGATGACACATTTGCACTAGATGAAGATAAGGGAGAGTTATAACCATTCCTTCTCTGCTAGAAGATGTTGATCTGAATGGGCTTGTTATAATAACTGGGCGCTGCTATGTAGTGTCTTTTGAATGTGTATCACTTGTACTAGTTGCCTTTTGCCTTTTACTGTAAATTTTAAATTCCTTGGCTGATGTTGTTGTTTCCATAGGAGAAGCACTATCTCTGGGCCTTTTATCATGTTTTTCTTCTCTTAGAGGATTCTGTGATGATGTAGATGTTATACCCCGTCCCTATGCTTCCTGAAGTGTGTTTTCCTTCCATTCATCCTAGTTCATAATTTTCCTATCTTAGGCATAGGAGTATGAGTATATGGGGTAATTTTTTGTTCTACCCTTAGTTTTTAGATTACTCCTGGGGGATCATAAGACCAGGTGAAACTAAGATTAAAGTTCATCTTTCTAAGGAGATATTTTGCTTCCTTTCCTATTTCTCTAGCATTAAAAATAAAGGGCCCTACTTGAGTTTTAATCTTAAATTGAGCCTTTTTCTTTGTTGCAACAAAATGTAGTTGATCCATGTTGATCATTTGTCTGATATACTCTAATGAAAATATATGAATAGGAATAAATTTAGGTAATTTGAATGGAGGCAGCTCACATCCATATATCCTATTCTCTATATAATTTTGGTATAAATACGAATCCCCCATTTTGGTCTATTGTTGGCTTGATGGGGCCTGGCCCAAGTTCAGAATGTTTTTAGCCAAACAAATCCTAGCACTGTCGGCCCTTTCGGCAACAGTCCATGGGGCGCAGACTGAAGTCTCACCCGAGGTAGTATGGGAGGGTGTTGGAACCAGGTTTCCGCACCGTTGGGATACCTTGATGAGATCTGGAAGGTTCGCAAACCGATCTTTCATTCCAGTACTGTTACGCACATCTATCCAGCTTCTGCACAACCCTAGTCCCAGGTGCGAGCGGTGGTATCTAGATCCATTACCCTTATTATGATTTATTATAGATCTGACCTAAGTTAATGATCTTTAGTGTTTACTCAACATTCATAACATGAGCACGCAACCATAAATAGTAAAAAGATGTATAAAACCATGATCTGAACAATAAACATACAGATCTTCAAGAAAGAACACAATATACCAAAATATTTCTCTTTTATTAATCTTCTAGTTCAGTACAATCTAGTTCCAACCTGTACACTCAGCTGCAAGGGTCTGTGTACATAGCTGCAGACTCTATCAAGCCTCTGTGTACATAGCTAAAGAGCCACTTCTACCACTATCACCCTCGACTTGGACTTACAGACTTGAATCGAATATCATTTTCAGACAACCATCAGAACTCCTCTCTTTTTCCAGGTACCCCTACCCTTAGAGTCTTGCTCTTATTTATACATTCCAATGGTCCGTAGACCATGGGTAGGCTGACACGTTCTAGATTAATTTACAATATTTCAGGTTGGACTACCCTTAGACTTGACCCATTACAATTTGCACTCTGCGCATTTCACAGAACCTCTATCTTACCAATACCCACAAATGTGGGCTTTAAGCCCCAAAACCGCTACGCGGGGGATCCACTTTCCAACAGGTCCCCAACGCAATCATTGTGACTCGTCTTGAGTCACTTGTTTGTGCAAAAAGTCACACTGTTGAGGCTTCACGATCCACCATTCCTGCGAGTGACATGCTATGCTTTGTTGTTCCATTATTCCATCCTGCAATACTTCTTCAAGCTCCTACTCCATTGCCCCTACTCGATCACTTTATTGATGATGCTCATTCTACTCTGCTCGGTGAACACAAAACGACCCATCATAGGATTTTAGTTGTAGCTGAGATCTCAATGGCAGGAACTTTTTGTGCAAGGGCACCACCCTTTCAACTTTTGGTGCAGTACGCTCACTCTCTATTGACGCTTGTGTTGCATTTTTTCAAGAGAGATGTGACTGTCCATGAGGTCCCAATCTTCAAGTTCCACCTTGAGCACACTATCTTGGGATGGAATTTTGTCTTTTATCCCAAGATTCACTACCTTCCCGTTATCTTTCACAGATCACTTACCAAACAACAAGTTTCGAAATGAAATCCAAACTAGTCCTGCTATCTGTTTGGGAATTTACGATATATCTCCCACCAGTAGCGTTGGCGTGGTAACTTTGATTGTCAACATTACACTGTCTCAGAGGTTCTGCATCGCTTTTGCTACTGCTATGACCCCTGGTCTTATTTTCCAAACACCACAGATGGACAGGTTCATACCTATCAGAGAGCTCCTGATCTTAAGTCTCATGAGGCCACAGTGCGTGTGGGGGATCACCCGTTGTGATTTATAGGCCTGTAGATTGTCAAATTCAACCATTCCCACCTTTCCTAGCCCATCACTACAATACAGTCGGGAGATCATTTTAGATCCAGTTTTGACTCTATGTTTTAATTGCCCGCACCTGCTCCTTGTTGCTTTAGTGCCTGCCTTGTCATTAACAATTACCACAACGGTCATTGTCCATCTAGTATGTGCAATAGTGTAGCCCCTTATGTGTGACTGCAATTCCTGGAATAGACTCACCCTATGTGGAATGCTATTTCCGTGCAAATTTCCTATAGACTCATTTAGAGTCATGCACCGTCTTTCAACTACATGGAGCACTGAAACTGTGCTTTGGTCAGTCTGTAAATCCGTCAACCCACTCGTCTAGAGCTTTAGCCGACTACCATTTACGCTTCCTGGGATGGGTTCTACATTCAACTTTCCAAGCTGGACCACGCCTCCATCTATGACCTCTTTAACTACATATGGTCCCAACCAATGCATCTGAAGTTTTCCAGGAAACTTTTAGAACTTACTATCATACAACAATACTAAATCATTTTCTTTAAATGTGTGAAACTTGATACGGTGATCATGCCAAGCCTTTTCACGTTGTTTCTAGACCTGCTGATGGAATTTCACCAAAAAGCGTTCTTCCTCAAGTTCTTCTAGTTGTGTGAGCCTTTCCTCCAAGGCATTGCGATCTGCCATGCCTGTCATTGTAACTGGGCACAATGGATTCCATGGGCATGACGGCTTCTGTGCCATAGACTAACTTGAAAGGTGTCTAACCCATCAATTTCTTGCATGTTGTGCGGTACACCCATAACATGACAGGTATGTACAAATCCCAATCATTTCGCTGTGCATTACATACTTTAGTCAATGCAGTTTCCAAAATCTTGTTGAATGCTTTGATAGTTCCATTCGCTTGTGGGTGGTACGGTGTGCTTTACTGATGATACACTTGGAATTCCTCGGTGAGCGCACTGATAGTCTCATTCAGAAAGTGTGTTCCATGGTCACTCCTTAGAATTTTCGGGAAACCAAACCATGTCAAAAAATTATCAAACAAAAATTTCACAACTTTAGCAGCTGTGTAGTCCTTAATCGGTTGTTCTTCTGCCCATCGGGTCAATTACTCTGTTGCGATGATGATATAGCGCGCCCCCATCTTCCCTTGAGGTGTGATAGGCCCCATAAAATCAATTGCTCATTTTTCAAATGGTTGTAATGACGTTTTTGGATTGAGTGGCATCTCGTCCCTTTACAATGGTTTCTTAGTCTACTGAAAAACATCACAAGCTCGACAGTACACTTTCGAGTCTTGATGCAGGGTAGGCCACCATAGGCCAGTGCGTAGAATCTTCTGGTTTGTTGCATGTCCCGCATAGTGCCCTCTTACAACCTCCCCCCCCCCCCCCCATGTGCTTCTACTGGGATCTGTTCTCGTTCAAAGTTAGGTGCATATCTCCATAGTATTTTGCCATTCCCCATTTTGTAGAGATGCCCCAAAATGACAGAAAAATCTATCGCACGTATCACCAACTCTTTCTTCTATTGGACGGAATATCCCTTCAGTGCGGTGCCTGTGGTTAAGAAATGAATTATGTCTTCGAAGTGGCCATCCACGACGTGTACTACATATGGTTGTGCATCTGGTAGTCCTTCCGTGAACGAGAACCCATCTGATGGTATTTGGAGAACCCATCCGTGAACGAGTAAGCCTCCTGTCCGCCAACATTTTCCATTACTTCATCTGTAAACAACGTCAGGAATGGATCGTGAACGCACATGTCATTGAGCTTCCTGAGGTTCACGTAGATCCGAATTTCACCTTTTTGTTTTCTCTCCTGTACTACCACAGGACTTACCCATTTAGACTCCTCTACTGGTTCAATTATTCTTGAACAAGCATCTTGTCCAACTCTTCGCGGGCCTTTTCTTTATACTTCGGATTCAACCGGTAAGGCTGCTACTTAACTGGCTTCACGTCGAGGTTTCAAAGTAATATTCATCATTCCTAAATTGCCAATGATCCCTTTTAAATCTGTGATTTTGGTCTAGAACAGGTCTTGATACTCGCGGAGTAATTCAGCGACCTTATCCACCATAGCATCGTCCCAATAATCCCCAAACGTCGCGTGCTTCGGTTCTACCTCTGTACCAATGTTTGCCTATTTCTTTTTAGCGGCACAGTGATGTCAGGGTCTTCAATTGCTGGTCCTCTGACCTCATGGCTTCCTTCAGTTTCTAGAATATTTATTTTTCATAGTTCATCTTCATCCTCTTCTACCTAGACATTATAACATTCTAAGGCATGGCTCAATTGGTTCGACCATGCTGGCTGAACTACTTCCCGAGGTTCTTGTGGTATTTTGAAGATGGAAGTCTTCACGGCCTGCAGCGCATCATCAACAATATCCGACCATGGATCTTGAAATGATAACATTAATAAAAATCCCTCGTGCAAGACATCCCATTCACTCATACCATGTCGGAGTTCAACCTTGGTGTACCAATTTTTAGGTATGACATCTAGGGTATGGTAAAATAAGTGTACCCATTCAGACTGAGGTTCTTCACCATAGGCCTTGGTCCAATTCACAAGGTGAATATGGGGGTCATTACATCCATAGTATCTCTTGGTTATTCACAGTTCTGGTTCCCCAAAACGTAGCCGCATCATATGCCGATAGCCGCGCCAGTTTTCAAAGTTTTCTTGATGTGTTTCCAACCAATGTGCAGGTGTCACTCACAACGCCCACTTCAGTGCATCAAACTATTGGTTCTCTGGTACTACACTTTCAAACTTGTTCAATAATTCATCTACTGTTGTCAGTCCATCATACATTGGTAGGTCCCGAGCCTGGGCCATTATGCAGCTCAGTGATTTAGTCATCATATTGCAATTCAGCGTTGCTACTTCTTTCAATCGATTATGCCAACGTTCATCTTCTTCATCAGAACTGAAATATAGGATCCTGCGTGCTCCCATGAGATTCTTCCATCTGCCATTGGATTTACCCACTCCTGATCTCGCACAGTTATCTTGTAGATATAGTCCATCTCATTGTCACTTTCATTATCGCGTACAGGTTCGTTGTATCACACACCTTCGGCTGGATGTAGCGGAACTACTACACGGAGGGATTTCTTTTCGAATATCATCTTCCTTCTCTTCAAAGTAATGATTCCATTCATATCTGTTGCCCAGTCGATCCCCAACAATGCAGGGTATGGATTGTTGTCATCGACAATTTCTATTACTTCAAAATTCTTCTGGGTGCTTGCACCTTCAATATCAACTGTCACTCCCTGCAATCTTCCCATGGGCACAATCTTTTGTTGGTTTTCTATCCGTAATTGAATAGGGGATCAATGCATTATAGGCCTACCCATGCGTTCCCATGTCTGCTTAGGTAACACATTTGCATCCGATCCCAGGTCCAAAATAACCTGATCCATCTCATATTCATTGATCTACGTTGTCAACCGCATCTCTCTTCATATGCATAAAGTATGCTTTCCCAGTTTTTGGATTACGCGGGGTTCACCCGTTCCCATGCATCCCGTGATCAATTCCCTTTGACTACCTTACTATCTCGCAACAGCTTCATGCAAGCCTCTAGAAAGGTAGTAAGCATGGAGGGATGCATCCCTGACTTCAGTTGGTCCTTACCATCTGAGGTGGAGGCTTTTGCAAAGTTTTTCTTACCTTCCATAAATGTCTCCTTTGCGCACTACAAGTCAAACTCAAGTTCCTTTATAGGAGCCTTACAAACCCATGTGTCTTACTCAGGCTTCTTCCCCTTGTCTTCCCCTGTAGTCACGCCACTTCTGAGCACTATATTCGCATTAGGGTATTCTTTGCATGGCTCAGACTTCATCATTTGGACATTGTGGGTCGGAGTAGGCTATGGTACCCCCTTTTCATGCATTTGTGAAATTAGCATAGGACACTGTATCATTTCATGATCGAACTGATAGTAATACAAAAATTATTCTGGTTGGATTCGTACAGTCGTGCGTGTAGTGCCTAGGTCCTCCACAATTATAGAATATTAAATGTCTGTGCCCCCTTCCTGGTCCCATTCATCCTCGCCCTTGGAATCCACCATGCCCCATTCCTACAACTGGATCAAGACTACACATTTTGCTTAGCACCCTATATACCGGAGTCTGATCCATCAATAGCTCATAGCTGCGGTAATTTCGTTCATCATGCCTAACAGTACTATAGAACTTACAAAACAACTGTTGTGGGCCTTGCGTATTCTTCAGTAACAAATGACAGTTGTCCATTGTATGCTTTCCTCCTACCTGGCAGATTGCACACCAGAGTGGAGGGGCCGCACTCAGTTCTGCCTGTGCCTCTAGTCTCAACGGCATTGGCCCTCCTCCTATTACATAACTTGCGAATACGGGGCAATGATCCTTATCATGGCCCTGGCCCTTGCATTTTATACACCATATTTCTTCACACGCCTCTAGTCACAGTGCCCTATCTTGCTTCAGACTCTGCATTTCCAAGCATAGGTTTTTTAATTGCGTGTGGATTTATTGAACTCCCAACCACGGATCCTATATCAGTGTTCATGCAACCTCGTTTCCGTTTCCAATGCTTCTACCTGGGTTGATATCTTCTGCTGTGATAGCGTCATCCTTAAGTGAGGTGTTAAGGATGCCACAAACCACGTGTAGTGCTGCACATCTATGAGCTGCATGTTAGCTTCGCGGATCGTACTTTCAACCTTTGATCCAGATCCCATGACGTTTCGCCTGGACGCGTCGTGGTCTTCTTAAATCTGATGATTGATTGAGTCTCTGACTTTGGCCAGCTAAACTCTCTGTTCAACGCACTTTGGATTTCTACTGTTTTGACGTTTGGGTGATCATTCGTGTGCTTAATATGCCATGTCAACTCACGCTCTTGCAACACACTTACCAATGTGGCTTTCTTGATATTATCATTTGTAACTCCATGCGCTTCCCACACTGCTTTTACTACAAACCAAAACTGATCGTGATCTTCACTTCCTACCCCTTTGAATACAGGTAGTTTTATTCCACTCACCATGCTAAACTGCTGGTTTGGTGGTGGTGGTGTGGGCAAAGATGGTGGTGATGGCGGTGATGCAAGTGGCTGTGTTAGTGGGGATGATATCCGCGGAATGCATTGCCTTATAAAACTGACTGCACTCCTCGGAGAAGCCCAAGCGCACTCTTCTTCGCCTACTCGCGGGGATGAAATTAAAGGTCTATTTCCTAATCCTTCAATACCTTAATAAATTTTTCCACTCCAGGTTGCCCCACTCATTACTGTATTCGCATCACCTATTTTTCACATAGTGGCATCTTAATCCAGCTATTCAACGATTTGATGTACTTACCTCGCGGTCCCTTTAGGAAACGCCTTTCAGCTTCACTGTAGCTCACGGTTGTGTCTATCGCGAACTCAGTGATAAAGCCTCCTATTATCTGATCCAACCAATGGTCCACGACCCGTGCAATCCTATCTCCAGATGCCCCTAATTTGCATACCAACTCTGGAGTCCACACTATCAGTCTCCCACTTCTTGTTTTCTTTCCACAGGGGGCCATAAGAGAGCTTAGTCATTTTTCCAGCCCTGAAACACCCATTATATCTCTACACAAGAGAACTTCTCAGAGCTCACATATTTTATCAATGCATCTGCAGTATTCTTCAAACTGTCCACATTTACTAGCAACACCTTTTTTTCTTCTATCATATACCTCACAAAGTGATACTGAACATCAATGTTCTTTGTCCTTGAATGATATGTGGGGTTCTTTGCCAAGAAAATTGCATTTTGGCTGTCACAGTCTATCCTTATAGCTCCCTGTACTAACCCCATACTTGAACAAAATCTCTGCAACCAAACTGCTTCCTTTCTTGCATGAGTGGCTGCCATGTATTCTGTGTCTATAGTTGATAGTGCCACTACAGATTGTTTCTTACTCATCCAACTGACTGCACCTCCAAATAGGTTAAATACATACCCACTTGTAGATCTTCTTTGATCCATATCTCCAGCCCAGTCTGCATCAACAAAGCCACAAATATCCAACATTCTGTCCAATCCTGATCTTCCTTGATAACACAAACCATAATCACTAGTGCCATGTAAATACCTGAAAACCCGCTTCACTGTTATCCAGTGCTCCTTCCCTTGTTTTGACATAAACCTGCTCAATACTCCCACTGCATGTGCAATGTCTAGTCTAGCACAGACCATTGCATACATCAGGATAGTGACTGCACTTGCATATGGAACATGGGACATGTCCTCTTCCTCTTCTTGTGTCTTGGGAGACTGTTCAACAGATAACCTCACACCTACAGGAATAGGAACCTTCACCGATTTACTATCCTGCTGTTGTGGCCAGCAAAACCCCCCCTTCTTATTTAGTATTATTACTAATACTAAATAAGTGGGGGCCCTTAGTCAAAAAAATTAAAAAAGGAATTAGCGCTTGTATTTCCTTTTCAATAAAAATTACCATCATAAACTTAGGAAAATACCCTTGAAAAATCTAA
Source organism: Pinus taeda (assembly GCA_000404065.3). Classification (NCBI taxonomy): domain Eukaryota; kingdom Viridiplantae; phylum Streptophyta; class Pinopsida; order Pinales; family Pinaceae; genus Pinus; species Pinus taeda. The sequence goes on from APFE031507329.1 coordinate 70,332, forward strand.
AAAAGCTTAAGTTTCATGATGAGGTAAGATAAAATCACTCCTTAAGAAATATCGTATCGCAAAAAGGATAATAGGATATCCCCTTACAAGCTGAATTCTAAAATTGCGAGATCGCGATGCAAGACTACATATTAAAAAACATATATCGTATCACATGCCTCAAAAAACCACTTATGCTGGAAAACCTCAAAAAACGTCGATATGTAATGGCACATATCGCAAAATTGCATTTCGCAAAAAGTACATTAACAGAAAACTGTCATATGCCATATTGCGATATTGCGATATTGCGATATTGCGACATTGCAATATTACGATATTGCGACAAAGCGATCTTGTGATAGGGTGGCAAAGCAATATTGCGATAGAGCGGCAAAGTGATATTGTGATAATGTGATACAACGATTTGCGATATTGTGAAGAAAATTGCAAAATCTCTCCATCGCAAATCTTTCAGGCTCATTATTCGAGGAAGCTTTTTTTCCATAAACCGAGACTTGGTTATGCACTTTAATGCTAATTAATGAGTTAGTTTCTAGTTGTTAATGAAATATGGTTTTGTGCTTTCCGAAGATCTAGTTCACGTAAGGTGGTGTATTTTCATGTCTTTGGCATTTAAAGCTTTCCCGTCACCTTTCCTTATCATTACTCTCACCTCACTTGTAAACTGCAGGAACGAAGAACAAAGAATCATACAAAGCAGTATACAGGATACTATGGGGACGAAAGGCAAGGCTTCGATCTCTGAAGATAAAGAAATGATGCCCTTGTATACAGACACCGCCTGTAACGGAGATGCTGGTATTACTACTTGGGAAGGCATGTATAATCTATTGGAAGAAGAGAATCCCAAGATAATGGAGTTTATGGCTACTGCAGGTTCATAGAGGTCTTCTGAGGCATTAGTTGCAGATTTAGCCTGTTCGTTCTTGCACCGGATAGTAGCGAGGCCCAAAATTCTCCCCTACACAGACATGGTTAAATGGGTACTGGACAGCGCTGACATAAAAAGACAGACGATTTAAAACTCAAGATAAAGAACTTATGGAATCATTATTTTCACAAAATTTGAGCATTATATCTGCTAGAAGAAAGCATGCAAGAGGCGAAAATCGCACCAAGGAAGCCCGGATCAAGAAATGGAGGTAGTTTCCGATGCGCGATTAGCACCTAGCGCTAATCGTGCATCGTTGGGAAAAACTTCTTGGAGATGAAAGCCTTTAATTGCTCAGTCTCCTATAAGTCCAGAAATTTGTAGGAGAGAACACTAAAGAAACTACAAGTAGGCTCGAGACAAAAGGTTCAAGAAAAGGCAGAATCAATCAAATGATTAACTAAGTTGAATTGGGATTCTTACTGGTCATATTTAGTAAAACCACACAGCCAGTGTATGACTTTCAAATGCATCATCAATTATGCCGAAAAGATGGCACTAGCTCTTGCTGATTCCGTTTTTGTAGGACAGCTAAAGGCTAAAGTCGGCCAGCCAACTCTTCTCAAGAAAATGTTGAATGCTTGCGATTTTAAGGAGTAGATACAGAAATAGTTAGATGTTAGTTTTAGATTCAATATTAGAATTAATTTTTGCTTTATTTTTGCCTAGAAAAAGGATAGTCATTTAAATCGTATCCTACATTTTTGTAATAAGTTATTTTTAGTTTTAGTTACTAGTATTTAAACCCTTCTCATGCATTTAGAGAAGGGTCTTGAAATTTGTCAAAAACTTGTCCTCAGAACATGCACTTTTGCACCCTCCAAGGAGGTTTTGATGAATGAATGGAACAGGATTTATTGATATCTGCATTTAATATCTACTACTGATGTTGTACTTCTGTACTCTTAGTGGATGTTGGATGAAGAAGAGATAAATCAATATCGCTTGAAGCTCATGAGTAGAACTAGTTATAAATGGTACTTCTATCTCTTAACTATTTCTGCCTTTGTGTCAAAGTGATATTCAAGTTCTGTTGTTTATATATTAATGCGTGAATGCCTGAGTTATCATTTGGCACTTTTGTATGATGATAGCTATTTATTTATGCTTAATGTATGAGTAGCTTATTATACGATATGTTTTTCACAACTGTTTCGTCTAAATTTTTATGCGAAGTGGTTTATCTATATTCAATTCTTTTCTCATAACAGTTGAATGATCTTTATTACCGATTGTTATTTGAAATCATTTTAGATTTCATAACAGAAGGATTACACCTCGGGTTAGTGTAGACTTAGATATTTCTGTTTATTAGAATACAATTGCATGTCATTAGATTAGAGTTAGAATTAGAGCATCTTACTTAGGAACTGTTAGACAGGAAATATCAATTATTCTCACACACACACACACATAAATTGGGAAACTGGTCCCATATCCCCAGTCGGACCCACTATACCAAACAGAAAAGGAGTTGCCAACCAAGGTCCGGACCGGGTGGGTATCCCCCTTGTTGTAGACCCAATTTTTGGGGCTTCAACATATTTGGCGCTAGAAGGAGGGCCTCGAATTATGAATGGTAAGTAACTCTAAATCTAAATACCATTCTGAGAGTAAATCACCCTCACCATCTCCCTCGACTTCTCCATTGCATTTAGAATCTTTAAATCCAGAGCCAGAAGTCGCAGGAACAATAGCCGCTGCTACAAACCCTGACATTTCAGAACAATCTACTATTGAACCTCTTGAAGTTGAATCTTTGATTCACAAACTTCAGCGATTTTCTATATCTCCTCAGAAATCTGATAAATCACAAGGCAGCGTGACTTCGCAATATAACCCTGCTCATCCTCTAACCAGATTAAAGAGCGAAAAGTTTGGTGTTTAGCCAACCGAGTTACCTCTACCCACAAGGAAGAGAGCAAGGAAATCACCTAAAGGGTCTAATAGCGAGACTATTTCATCATCATCATCCATCTCAACTTCTTCACCGCGAAGTCAACCATCCACTCCTCCACTTCAGATCATCGTCCACTAGTCCACTAGTACTTCCACATCTCCTTCTCAATCATTTGGAGTCATAATATCCTCATCTTCCCAACCACAACGATCATCTTCTACACTTCCCTTTGTTAGTAGATCAGCGATAGCCCAATCTCCATGGAATAACCCAGGGGCAGTCTTGATACATGCACCCTTGAGTCAACTACCGGCCCATCCTGAAAAATGGTTGCCTAAGTTTAATCCTGAAGTAGGCATGCTAGAGGAAGAACATATAAAAAAAATTATGCTGTCCATAAATCTCAATGGAGTTACCAACGAAGATGCTATCGTTCGACTCTTTCCTTACACTCTTCAAGGAGCAGCCGGATCATGGTATTTTTCATTACCTTTTGGATCTATCACTAGTTGGGATATCTTCCAAGAACAATTCCTCACTAAGTTTGGTGATGATAGGTCTACGGCGACGTTGATCAATGACCTGTCTAACCTCAGGGCCGAGTCAAAAGAACTTATCAAAGATTTCAATTCACATTTCAATAGACTATTAAACAAAATTCTTACTGCTTCCAAGCCTAGCGAAGAAGTGCGAAGTGAATGGTACATCACTGCTTTACCATCAAACATAGCTATTTTCATTGATAGGGCTAACAAGACAACTTTAGCCGAAAATATGGAAGAAGCCATTGCAGTAGTGAAACGTATTATAGCGCTAGAAAAGAAAAATACGATAGAAGAACAGAAATCCAAGAAGGTTACTTTCAAGGAGGATCCCAAGAAAAAAAATCGAAAGATCCATTCGATTTAGAACGATTGCAAAAAGTTTTGAAGACCATGTCTAACGAGATGGTCGACATTAAGAAACAAGTGGCAGAAACTTCTTCTAAAAAGTTGTACAGACCTTTTAAAAGAAACCCTTTGACTGATTCAAAGCCCCCTAATGCTATTACAAATGCTTAATCCGAAGAAGAAGAAGAAGAAATCGCTATTGAAGAACATACAGATGAACAAGAAGTTGTATAATTACAAGGCATGTGGGATTTCATCCTCCCAGATGAAGAGGATAAAGAGGCATCCCCGGTTAGTACACGAAGTAGAAATCAACTTGATCCTCCTCAACCTACCCCTAAGCCAAAGAGTGCAAGCTCGATGACTAAGGATAAAGTCGCAGCCAAGAAAACGACATCCAAAGCGACACAAACCAGCCCAATCCAAACAGATTCATTAACTCCATCTAAAACACTGGTTGTTTCGGATGAAATGGAGTATAATATCATAGAAGACATGAAAAAGACTAGGGCGAACATCACTTTTTACGAATTGAGCAAGTTAAAACACCAGCAAAAGATACTTTTGAAAGAATTACTTGTTGTACCAGTTGCACCTTTTCCCACCGCTATAATTTTTCAAGCTTCCCATGACATGGGAAGACCTCCAACTAATGTGATTCATAAGGTTGATCCAAATGATATCGCTTTAATTGGAGGAAGGTCGAGATCTCATACTACCCCGTTTCTTCTTACTTATGAAATTTTCAATAAAAATGTGCATAATTGCTTAGTTGGTTCGGGAGCTTCATCGAATATTTTACCAAAGTAAATATGTGCAAAGTTGAATGTTCAACTGCAAAAATCTGTTGTGCACATAGTTTAGCTAGATCGATCACAAGTCGAATTGATTGGCGAATTAAATCAGGTTACCATAAGGTTGTCATCCAACCCAAAGGTATGTCAAGTTATCGACATTTTAGTTGCTAATATTCCAGAATTTTATGGCTTAATTCTTAGCAGAGATTGGTCAGAAAAACTTCATGGATACTTTGCAACTGACTGGTCCCACATGTGGATCCCTTACAATGGTAAGCCAAATCAAATAAAAGTTGAACGAGAAAGACATCAGAAATACATAGTAATGAAACTGGAGGGAGAGAATGAACCAGTAGCATACAACAATAATATCATTGGCAACTACTCAATAGATTCTTTCATAGGCAATTTTAATGCTCATACGTCACCTTACTTAGAACATTCTGTTTTATCTCAAGGAGAAGATTTCTCTCAAACAGATAGTTCTAAATGTATTAATTTTATAGATAGTCCTGTAAATAAATCTTTATTTTGGAAATTATTTTTTGATGGTCCTAAATCTAACGAAGGAGCAGGAGCAGGATGCGTGTTAATTAGTCCAGAAGGAAATAGAACTATGCTGACTTGTAGACTTGAATTTGATTGCACCAAAAATACCGCAGAATACGAGGCTTTAGTCCAAGGGTTATATAAAGCAATTAGATTAGACGTCAAATACCTTCAAGTTTTTAGAGATTCTGAAATTGTAATCAGACAGGTACGTAATACTATAGATTTTTTATCAGGTCATCTAAAACATTATCAATCTTTAGTTCAAGATCTGACTGAACACTTTATAGCATTTAATATTTCATCAATTCCCAGACTCCATAATGCAAGTGCATACCTCTTAGCTAACGTAGCTTCCAAACTCATTCCTTCAGAAGATTTTAGCCCTGATAGATTTTCAATCGAATTAATCTTTAGACCTTCAATTCTTGATAACGTTACCAATTGGAGGATTTTCAACGATGATCCTGATATCGTGAGTTTCCCCACATCTGAAGGATCCTACACCAATCAGATAATTGACGAAGACCAACATGATCGACAATTACAACAAGATAGCACTAACAATGCTATACCTAAGTCGGTATTCAAGTTAGAAGACCTTTAGGATTTGAAAGATCGGTTTAAAAGATCTACTAATTCAAAACTCCAAAGTTCAACCCTGAACTACGAATTAGTAAATCTAGGAACTAATACCAAACCACAGAATATCAACCTAGGCCTTGGCCTAGCTCCTGAAGAAAAATTAGCATATATTCGTCTTTTGAAATAGTATAAAAGTGTCTTTGCTTGGAACTACAATGAACTCAAAATGTATGACACTTCCATCATCCAGCATACTATTCCAATGATAGACGATGAAAAACTTGTCCAACAAAAGTTGAGAAAGATCCATCCCAATCTAGAAAACCAGATCAAATCTGAACTCAATACGTTATTGAAAGCCAAAATAAATTTTCCCATTCGAAATTCCAAATGGGTTTCCAATATGGTTCCCATTAGAAAGAAAAATGGAGATATTAGAATCTGCATTGACTTTCGAAATCTTAACAAAGCCTGCCAAAAGGATAATTTTCCTTTGCCTCCCATGGTGCAAATATTGTAGGTAGTCGTGGGGTCAGAATTGATGTCCTTCTTGGATGGATTCTTAGGATACAATCAAGTGTTGGTACATCCTGATGATCAATTAAAAACCACATTCATAACCAAATGGGGCACCTACGCATATCAAATGATGCCCTTTAGTCTGATCAATGTTGGTGCCACATTTCAGCTAGCCATGGACATCGCATTCAAGGGTTTAGTTAATAAATCAGTGGTAATCTATTTGGATGATATAACTGTATATTCCAAGAAACGAAGCAACCATCTTAGAGATTTAAAACAAATCTTCCAACGTTGTCAAAGGTATGGAATTTCACTTAACCCGAAAAAATTCTTTTTCACATTAAGTGAAGGAAAACTTCTCGGATTCATAGTGTCAAAATCTGGAATTCACATTGATCCTGACAGAATCAAGGAGATTTCTGAAATATCCCTACCTCACAACAAGAAAGCCATGCAATGTTTCCTTGGCTAGATTAACTTTGTAAAGAGATTTGTTCCAGATTTTTCAAGAATCGTGTCTCCTTTACAAGCAATGATTAAAAAGAACTCAAACATCAAATGGGGCCAAGATGAATATGAGGCATTCAATCTGATCAAACAAGCAATTATTAACGCTCCATCTTTAGCAACTCCAAATTTCTGAGATCCTTTTATTTTATATACATTTTCCTCTGACAGATCATATGCTGTGATACTCACTCAAGCAAATCAAGAAAAGGCAGAAGCCCTGATCGCTATTTTCAGTTCAAATTTATAGGGGGCTGAGTTAAATTATTTATATGTGGAGAAACAGGCTTACGTTGTTTTCAAAGCAATTAAATATTTCAGACCCTTTCTACTGAAAACCCATACAAAAATTGTAGTACCATTTCCAGTGGTAAGAAATATTTTAGTACAAAAAGATGTGGGTGAGAAAAGAGCCAATTGGGCTGCTACCTTACAAGAATATGACATAGAAATCAAACCAACAAGTATTGTAAAAGTTCAAGGCTTTTGCAAAATGTTGGCCGGAGCATCGCTTATGTCCGAAATTCCATATACAGAGATACAAATGTATGAGGTAACCCTAAACAATGTTGATTCATTATACGCTGATATCATTTATTATCTAAAGAATGGATACGCTCCTTCAAACCTTGATCATACCAAGAAAAGAGCTCTAAGGTTGAAAGCCAAACAATATCAGCTCCTGAACAATGTTCTTTTTAGAATAAATTATGATTCTCTTCTCCTTAGATGTCTTGAGAAATCTAAAGCTGAAAAAGTCTTGCAGGAACTCCACGACGGCCCAACAGGCGGACACTGTGCTGGAGACGCTACTGCACATAAAATCTTATGTGCAGGCTATTACTGGCCCACATTATTCAAAGACTCGCATAACTACATGAGGAAATGTCAAGTCTGTCAAACCGCTGCTGGAAGACAAAAGAAACCATCCTTGCCACTACAACTAGTCAACATTGAGCAGCCTTTTAATCAACGGGGATTGGACATAATAGGTGAGATCATTCCTCACTCTTCTAAACAACATAGATATATCCTCACAGCAACAAATTATTTTACCAAATGGGTAAAAGCAGTTCCATTCAAGATAGCTAATGCTGAGCATATCATCGAGTTCATAGATCAATTTATAATCACCATGTTTGGGTTACCTTCCGCTTTAATGTTTGATAATGCATCATATTTTTCCGGTAATGCAATGACTGAATTTGCACTCAAAAGGGGTTTCAAGCTTAAATACTCTGCCAATTATTATCCACAGGGGAATGGGTTAGTTGAATCTACAAATAAAAATTAATCAGGATTATTAAGCGAACCAATGACCAAAATCACAAAAATTGGCACAAGTCTTTAATATATGCTTTATGGGCAGATCGAATAATGCAGAAAGCCTCCATCGGCACTTTCCCCTTCAATTTAGTTTATGGGAAAGAAGTGGTTCTTCCAACTCATGTGGAAATTCCCTCTTTGTCCTTAGCTCAATGGATTGATGAAGCACCAACTTCCTCCTTACAACTAAGGCAGCTGGAAATAATTAAGTTAGAAGAACAACGAGAAAAGGCCAAATGAACTCACGCTCATCATCAAGCATTAGTAAAAGCCTCTTTTGATTCAAACATGATATCCAGAAAAGACTTTTAGATGGGAGATCTAGTTTTAAAATGGGACAAGGCTCATGAGGAAAAAGGAAAACATACAAAATTTCAACGTATGTGGCTTGGCCCTTTCCAAATCATAGAAGTCATAGGTCCGTCCACTTTTATGTTACAGGATTTAACAAGAAAAAGAGATTCTTTACCTGTTAACGGACAGATCCTTAAGAAATATTTTCCATAGGAGATCATTCTTCTATTTTGTAGATTAGTTTTTATTTCCATAATAAAACCAGTTGTGAATGGTTACATTAGTGATTTACGAAAAAGACACAAATTCTCTTTCAGATTTTGTTTTTTCACTTGTATAAATAGAATTCTTTTTAGAAAATTGATCGTTATTATTGAAAGGTACAGTTAAAGACTCTAGGCCTAGAAATGATACTAGTTTCAACTTCATAAATTTTGATGGAAAAAACAACCTTTAGTGAGAAATTGTTTTATATCAGTCCAATGAAAGGTTTCAATAACAAAACAAATATTCTCTGTAGAAAATCTCTTTCCAAAAACTCTACCATTGTCGTCCAGAGCTATCTTAAGGAAACAATGACTTCCTCCCCACCTAGGAAACTACAACGTTCAGAGAACAATCCAAGGATACACTTTGACTTAAAGAGTAAGAGGTCTCATCACGAGATGGATTATCATGATCATAGATATTATAGCTTGTTGACTTTGCCAATACTACATACCACAACAGGGAAATGACTCAATATTGTTGTAATCAAAAGACAAGGGGTCTCATCATGAGCCAGCTTGTTCAGCAAAGTTATAAATCAAGTGAATGACTGTGTCATAAATTGGCTATCAAACCAAGACATTTTTCTTTAAGGGAAAAAAAGAAAATGAAAGAAATAAGTGTGGATATGGATTTCTCTTTGAAAATTTGTATATTTCTCTAAGTGGGATACAAAATCATTGTTGGGTAACAGGTAACCCTGTCGAGGCTATGAATGCCTGCTGGCAGCAGAGGCTCTACCTACAACAAATGAGCATATTTAAAACTGATTTACATAGAAGACTTTGCTTTTATCTTTATAAATCAACTAATGACTGATGTAGAGGAAAGGACTAGCATGAGGGAGTAAATAATCAAAGTTGAAAATAGAAGAAACAAAATATCATTAATAGGTAAAAATCATAATGTACTTTATCTTTCTATAATAAAGTTTAATTTTTTGGAAATATTTTTGTTTTGGAAATTTAGAAAATTCAAAAGAAAAGCAGAGGTAACTGGTTCTTCCAAATGAATCGCCAATTGTTGTGGCCAGCAACAACCCCCCTTCTTATTTAGTATTATTACTAATACTAAATAAGTGGGGGCCCTTAGTCAAAAAAATTTAAAAATGAATTAGCGCTTTTATTTCCTTTTCAATAAAACTTACCATCATAAAGTTAGGAAAATACCCTTGAAAAATCTAAAAAATCTTAAGTTTCATGATGAGGTAAGATAAAATCACTCCTTAAGAAATATCGCATCGCAAGAAGGATAATAGGATACCCCTTACAAGCCGAATTCTAAAATTGCGAGATCGCGAGCAAGACTACATATTAAAAAACATATATCGCATTGCATGCCTCAGAAAACCACTTACGCTGGAAAACCTCAAAAACACCGATATGTGATGGCACATATCGCAATATCGCATTTCGCAGAAAGTACATTAACAGAAAACTGTCATATGCCATATTGCGATATTGCGACATTGTGATATTGCGATATTGCGACAAAGCGATCTTGCGATAGGGAGGCAAAGCGATCTTGCGATAAAGCGACAAAGTGATATTGTGATAATGCGATATAGCGATCTACGATATTGCGAAGCAAATCGCAAAATCACTCCATCGCGAATCTTTCAGGCTCATTATTCGAGGAAGTGTTTTTTCCATAAACCGAGACCTAGTTATGCGCTTTAATGCTAATTAATGAGTTAGTTTCCGGTTGTTCATGAAATATGGTTTTGTGCTTTTCGAAGAGCCAGTTCACGTAAGGTGGTATATTTTCATGTCTTTGGAATTTAAATCTTTCTCGTCACCTTTCCTTATCATTACTCTCACCTCACTTGTAAACTGTAGGAACGAAAAACAAAGAATCATACAAAGCAGTATACAGGATACTATGGGGAAGAAAGGCAAGGCTCCGATCTCTGAAGATAAAGAAATGACGCCCTTGTATACAGACACTGCCTGTAACAGAGATGCTAGTATTACTACTTGGGAAGCCATGTATAATCTACTGGAAGAAGAGAATCCCAAGGTAATGGAGTTTACAGCTACTGTAGGTTCACAGAGGTCTTCTGAGGCATCAGTTGCAGATTTAACCTGTTCGTTCTTGCACCAGATAGCGGCGAGGCCCAAAATTCTTCCCTACACAGACATGGTTAAATGGGTACTGGACAGTGTTGACATCAAAAACAGATGATTTAAAACTCAGGATCAAGAACTTACGGAATCCTTATTTTCACAAAATTTGAGCTTTATATCCACTAAAAGAAAGCATGTAAGTGGCGAAAATCACACCAAGGAAGCCCAGATCAAGAAATGAAGGCAGTTTCCAATGCGCGATTAGCGCCTAGCGCTAATCATGCATCGCTAGGCAAAACTTCTTGAAGAGGAAAGCCTTTAATTGCTCAGTCTCCTGTAAGCCTAGAAATTTGTAGGAAAGAACACTAAAGCAACTGCAAGGAGGCTGGAGACAGAAACTTCAAGAAAAGGTAGAATAAATCAAAAGATTAACTAAGTTGAATTGTGATTCTTACTGGGCATATTTAGTAAACCCACACAACTAATGTATGACTCTCAAATGCATCATCAATTCTGCCGAAAAGATGGCACCAGCTCTTGCTGATTCCGTTTTTGCAGGAAAGTTAAAGGCTGAAGTCGGCCAGCTGACTCTTCTCAAGAAAATGCTGAATGCTTGCGATTTTAAGGAGCAGATACAGAAATAGCTAGATGTTAGTTTTAGATTCAATATTAGAAAAAGAATGTTCATTTAAACTGTATCCTAAATTTTTGTAATAAGTTATTTTTAGTTTTAGTTAGTAGTATTTAAACCCTTCTCATGCATTTAGAGAAGGGTCTCGAGATTTGTCAAAAACGTGTCCTCAGAACATGAACTTTTGCACCCTCTGAGGAGGTTTTGATAAATGAATGGAACATGATTTATTGATATCTGCATTTAATATCTACTACTGTTGTTTCACTTCTGTACTCTTAGTGGATGTTGAATTAAGAAGAGATAAATCAATATCGCTTGAAGCTCATGAGTAGAGCTAGTTATAAATGGTACTTCTATCTCTTAACTATTTCTGCCTTTGTGTCAAAGTGATATTCAAGTTCAGTTGTTTATATATTAATGCGTGAATGCCTTAGTTATCATTTGGCACTTTTGTACGGTGATAGCTATTTATTTATGCTCAATGTATGAGTAGCTTATTATGCGATATGTTTTTCACAACTGTTTCGTCTAACTTTTTATGTGAAGTGGTTTATCTATATTGAATTCTTTTCTCATAACAGTTGAATGATCTTTATTACCGATTGTTATTTGAAATCATTTTAGATCGCATAACAGAAGGATTACACCCCGTGTTAGTGTAGACTTAGATATTTCTGTTTATTAGAATACAATTGCATGTCATTAGATTAGAGTTAGAATTAGAGCATCTTACTTAGGAACTGTTAGACAGGAAATATAAATTCTTCTCACACACACACATAAATTGGGAAACTGGTCCCATATCCCTAGTTGGACCCACTATACCAAACAGAAAAGGAGCTGCCAACCAAGGTCCGGACTGTGTGGGTATCCCCCTTGTTGTAGACCCAATTTTCGAGGCTTTAACACCTGCATATTGAACCTCTGCAATATTGATTCAACATACTTCCTCTGGTTTAACCAGAGCTTCCTCTTTGCTCGATCTCTTTTAATTTCCATGCCCAAAATATAGTTTGCGTCACCAAGATCTTTCATGTCGAATTTGGAGGACAATTGGGTCTTCAAGTCCTAGATAATTTCTTGGTCATTTCCAACTAGCAACATATCATCCACATATAAGACCAGATAAATAACACGGTCAACAATTAATTTAAAATACACACAGTGATTTGCTTTGCTTTTGGTGAAGCCAAGTCCTCGTATAAATGTATCAAATTTCTGATACCACATCCTTGGCGACTGTTTTAACCCATATAGAGACTTCTTTAACTTGCATACCAGTTCTTTCTTACCCTTCAATGCAAAGCCTTCAAATTGCTTCATGTATATTTCCTCTTCCAGATCCCTATGAAGAAATGTTGTCTTCACATCCATATGTTCTACCTCAAAATCAAAAGCAGCAGAAATAGATAAAAGTAACCTAATATAAGTTACCTTGGCAATAGGAAAAACAATATCACCAAAATCAATTCTCAGCACCTGGAAATAACCTTTTGCTACCAACCAATCTTTGTATTTCTCCACCTTTCCTTTTGCATTTGTCTTCTTCTTGAACACCCATTTGCTGCCAATGGGTTTCCTTCCAGCCAGCAACTCCACTAGATCCCAAGCCTCATTTTTGTTTAAAGCTGCCATTTCGTCAACCATGGCCTCTTTCCAGAGTTTTCCATCTTCTGAATCTACTGCTTCCTTCATAGTTCTAGAATCATCGTTAGTAATAGATAAAGTAAAATTTGAACAGAAAGCAGATGGACTATACCTTTCTGGTTGTCTTCTTTCTCGAACTGATCTTCCCACACCCAGAGTTTTTGGCTCTTCATCTTCTGATTCCTCTTATGATGTAGAGTCTGATTCTTCCTCCTTAAGCTCAAACTCTATCTTCTCAGGTTCCTTTGGTTGGACTTCATGTTTAATAACATCTTTTACATCTCTAAACACCACATCTCAGCTGTACACAACCTTTCGTGTGACTGGGTTCTAAAGCTTATACCCCTTTAAACCATCCTTATACCCAATAAAGATGTACTTTTCATATTTACTATCCAACTTGTTTCGTTTCTCCTTTGGAACATGTACATATGCATCACATCCAAATACCCTCAGATGTGAAAGAGAGGGTTTCTTACCAGTCCATACCTCTTTTGGAGTATTATCCTCCAACGCTGATGAAGGTGACCTGTTGACCAGGTAACATGCAGTATTCACCACCTCTGCCTAGAATTCCTGTCCTAACCTTGCACCACTGAGCATGCTTCTTTCCCTTTCCATCAACGTCTTTTTCATTCTTTCTGCAACTCCATTTTGATAAGGTTTGTATGGAGTAGTCTTCTACCGTACTATGCCACACTTCTTACAGAATTCTTCAAATTCGTGCAAAACTCTCCACCATTATCTGTCCTCAGCACCTTTATCTTCTTCTCTGTCTGATTTTCCACGAGAGCCTTAATTCTTTAAACATGTCAAAGGCTTCAGATTTCTTCTTAAGGAAATATATCCATGTATTCCTTGAGAAGTCATCTATAAATGATACATAGTACACAGACTTACCCAGTGATGGAACCTTCACAGGTCCAACACATCACTGTGCACAAGTTCTAATATTTGTTTCACCCTCTTACTACCAGAGGGGAAACTCACCCAATTTTGCTTCCCATATACACAATTTTCACAAAAATAAAAATCCAGAGAGCTATTACTCATACCTTCTACCATACCTTTACCATAATGTATTCAAAGGCCCTTCTCTCCAATATGTCCAAGCCATTGATGCCACAACATGGTCTTCTCTCCAGAGACAACTAGATTTTATGCTCCACTTTAAGGAACCACAGAATTGTTGCACCCATAAATAACAGTGCTACCTTGCAGCTTGTGCAGAGTTCCAATTCGAACTCCCCACATCAATACTAGTGCTCCCCGAACCATTTTGCAGGTATCCTTCTTGAACACTATTTTTACACCTGCATCATGCAACTTGCTTATAGAAATCAAATTTATGGCTAATGCAGGAATATGCTGAACACTCGGAAGTGTTATAACCCTACCACCTTGCAACTTCAACTTTACTTTTCCATGACCAATGATTCTAGCCTTATTACCATCCCCTAAGAAGACATCACCACCATCGTATTTCTCATACTCGCAAAACCACTCTCTATGGGGAGTGAAGTGAAAGGATGCACCTGAGTCAATCTACCATGCCTCATTATCTACATGTGTACTTAAAGAAGCCAAGTACACATCCCCACCTTCATCTGAGGTGGTTTTCGCCTCTACAGAAGGAGCATCATCAGATCCCTTTCCTTTATCAGGAGCTTTAGATTTACAATCGCTTTTGTAGTGCCCTTCCTTTCCACATTTCCAGCACACCATCTTTACAGGCTTTCCTGTAGACTTAGATATTCCATTTGATGACTTATTTTTTTTTCTATTCTGGGACCGTCCTCGTACAGACAAGGCATCACCATTTTAGATCTCCATATTTTTCCGTCTCATCTCCTCCGTCAGCAAGGATGAGACTATTTCATCAAACTACAAGGAAATTGTGTTGCTACCTATTGCAATAACCAGACTATCCCACGAATCTAGTAGAGAGCACAACAAACTGATGCACTTATCTTGATCTAAAATTTTAATATCAATAGATGCTAACTGACTTACCACAGTATTAAATGCATTCAGATGCTTTGTCACTGAGTCTCCATCTTTCATCGTCAGGTTATACAACGTTTTCTGCAGGAATGGTTTATTCACCAGAGACTTAGATTGGTATAAAGTCCCTAACTTGTCCCACAAAGCCTTCGTCGTAACTTCCCCTAATACATTCAACAATACTGAATCTAAGACACACAATTGTATTATGCTCTTTGCCTTCCGATCCAACTTCTTCCATTCTTCATCCGACACTCCTGTTGGTTTAGTACCCAGATCTATCGTGATCCACTGATATTCATCTACCAACAGATCCTCCATCTTGAGTTTCCACAACTCAAAACTCTGACCGTGAAATTTCTCAATCTCTATCTCTCCACTACTCGCCATCTTCTTTCTGTTGGCATTATGATACATATGTTGTACTTGATGGCAACCCACTCATCTCAGATGTTAAATTATAGTTCAACAAAGTTATTTTCTGGTTCCACAGGTGCGAACCGAAAGTTCACGCACTTTCATGCAGAGAAACGTTCCTTTCATGCAGAATAAAATTCACGCACTTTCATGCAGAGAAAATCACACGCACATGGGAAATCTTATGGTTGGTTCATGGTATTAGTCCGACAATTTTTGATCCTATGGTTTTGGTCCATGGTATTGCATCCAAAGAGGTTAACCCAAGTATTGGGTCTGTGGTATTGTTTCTCAATGGTTTTGAGTGAGGCCTAGCCTATAAAAAGGAAAGGAGATCATTTGGCTATACACAGTTGAGTTGAAAATCTTAAGAAGAGCAAGATCTAAATTTCTGATAGTCGGTTGGTGATACATAGTTGAATTTGAATCAAGGAGAAACCGAAGCATTATAAGTCAGATCTACTAAAGAGTTGGGATCCCTTTTGATGCATGAACGGATCTGTGATTTCGACAGTCTAGGGTATGGTTGAGAACCGATAAACTGTCTAAATCTGGAGGTGCGCAAGAGCGGCAATGACACAGTGCAGAGGTGCACAGCACCAGAGAAGAAGCAGGTGCAAAGGTGCGCAGAACCAGAGAAGAAGCAGGTGCGGAGTTGCGTAGACTCGTCACGGTAGAAGTGCAGATATCCAGAGGTTTCCTTTGGTGAAGTTGCCGACCTTTCCTGAAATATATTTTAGTTGTCTTTTACCTGTTTCTGCAGAGATCTGGGTTTAAATTGGTGTCTGGTTACTAGTGTTATTTTCTGGTTACTGCATTCTGAGAAGTTATTTGTTTAAAGGAGATTGGGTAATGTACATGTACTTGATGTTTGAAAATTTATGAAGTGTGGTCCCTGGAAGAAAGAGAAGGTAGTAGCCTTCTGTAGGTCAGCACCTACGTACTAGTATCTTAGCTAGTACAAGAGCTAAGGGGGTTGTAGCTCCCTTCCAGG
This sequence comes from Pinus taeda, assembly GCA_000404065.3. NCBI lineage: Eukaryota > Viridiplantae > Streptophyta > Pinopsida > Pinales > Pinaceae > Pinus > Pinus taeda. Next base: position 86,665 of record APFE031507329.1, read on the forward strand.
AGAAACTGGAAAACGAGAGAGGGTTGTAGCTCTCTGCAAGTTGCAGCCTGCGTACTGGCAAAGGACTGCACCAGTACAAAATCATTGTAAAAATAAGTTTCTTTGAAAGAAGATAGAGACATATTGCAGCAGGTGGTTTTCACTCACATTGGGTTTCCACCTTATTTATGGTGTTCTTTGGTGTGACTGTCTATGTTTCTTATTCCTTATTATTATTATATGGTTCTAACATATAGATTAACATCGAAAGAATAAATTACATTAAAATATGGAAGGTATATACAAGTTTCATTAGTTAGATCTGCAAGTGTTTATTGGAAAATATTTGATAATACTGATTCACCCCCCCCTCTCAGTATTATTTCCAACAATTGGTATCAGAGCAGGTCCCTCAGAAGAAGCTTGATCACTTGAAGGAAGATCTATCATCATGAGCAACTACGAGAGAGAAGCATCGATCAGGCCACCAATTTTTGATGGGACCAATTTTGTCTATTGGAAGGTAAGAGTTACTTCCTATCTTCAATCTCTTGGTATAGAAGTCTGGGATATCATGGATATAGGGTACACTTTTCCATTAGCAACTCCCACAGATCCATCTGAGAAGAAGCTGTTTGAAACAAATGCAAAGGCTGTCAATACTCTATTAGGATGTCTATCTCAATCAGAATTCATCAAGGTTATGCAATATAAAACTGCGAAATAAATATGGGACAAGATCGTTTCGAGCTATGAAGGAGATGAACAGGTAAAACGAGAAAAACTTCAAACCCTCAAAATTCAGTATGAAAATCTCAGAATGTACAATGATGAAAGTGTGGCTAACTATTTCCTACGAATAGATGAGATTGTTAATTGTATGAAAAACTTGGGTGAAGAAATAACGAGGCTGTTGTGGTTGAAAAGGTTCTAAGATCTTTGTCTCCTAAGTTTGAATCAAAAGTTTCTGCAATAGAAGAAAAGGAGAATCTATAGAAAATTACCATGTCACAGCTACACGTAATTCTAACCGCTTACGAAATGAGGAAAGGAGGACCATCAGACAGGAGAGAAGCTGCATTCAAGGCTTCAGGCAAAGGAGATCACTATGAGTTAGGACATATGTCAGAAGAAGAGGAAGAATCAAATTTTGTCAAGAATCGTCAACGGTGTGCTAGAAGATTCAGAGGTAAGTTACCCTTCAAATGCTTTGCTTGTGGAAGAGTCGTTCACTATGCTACCAAGTTTCCTCATAAAGATGAGCTTGACAAAGGTAAGGAACCTTTTAGATGGAACAAGAAACAGAATGTAAGTAAGAAAAGCTACTACACTCATGAAGACAGTGATGGACTCTCAAATAGTGATGAAGATGAATGAGGTAATAATTATAGACTTTTAATGGCTTTTGAAGATGATGATTTCGTGGATGCTATAGATGAAGAAGGTCTTTATGAAGAGATTTCTAAACTCAAAATTTGTTTAGAAGAGAAAAATATGATTATTGATACTCTGCAATTCCAATTGGCTGAAAGGGAAAAACATCATGAAAAGTTAGAATGTGAAATTGTGGGACTTAGAAAAGAGATTGAGAAAACAAAATCTCTTAATCTTAGATTTGTTAAAGAATCTGAAACTCTAGATAAGATTATCAATGTGCAACATTCTCCTCTTATCAAGACAGGTTTGGGGTATAATGAAGAAACATCTCAAGCGCAGAAACCATCCACCTCCAAAAGTTATCTTGATGCAGCAAGGAGGAGTGAGCAAAGGCCCAATGGAGATCACCAGGTAAATCAGGGACATTTTTCTTCAAGAATGAATAGAGATCACTAAGTAAATCAGGGGCAATCTGCTTCAAGGATAAACAAAAGCTACAAAAGACCACAGGTAAATCATTCTCAATTTGCCTCAAGAATGAATGTCAATGAAAACTACAATCATTCGGTCTGCAGGGTTGATAATCGTAGGAATTTCTTCAATGGCCAATGTTTATCTTGACACAACTTTGGACACAAAGCAGCTCAGTGTGTTGCCTACAAAACTATCATGACTAGAGAAACTCAAAAATAGAGGAGTATGACTGGGATCATGAAAATGACCAACAATAACTTTTCTTCTCTTGAAAATGAAGTAGAATGTTCTATTTGTAATAATTTTGGACATGAAGATTCTGAATGCAGGAGCAGGTTTCAACAGACAACTCAGAAGGAGCAAGCCTCAAATAACAAAACATGGAGAATGACATAACCACAACTAGAAAGATGTGGTATAGCCTTATATGCGGAAGGGAAAGAAAATCAATGGTACATCGACAGTGGATGTTCGAAACATATGACAAGTGATAAAGAAAAACATCAGTCATATAGTGCCTTGGAGAAGGAGAAGAAGGTCTCATTTGGAAACGACACCCTGTTGTGGCCACCAACAACCCCCCTCCTTATGAAATATTATTGTTAATACTAAATAAGTGGGGACCCTTAATTATAAAACCCAAAGAAATTAAAGTAGCATTTACATTTCATTTTCGCAAATAAAGTTACCATCATAAGCTTAGGGAGTCCCCCTTGGAAACTCTTAAAATCTAAGTTTATGATAAGGCAAAAATATATTTATCAAGAGAAATCACATCACAAGAAAATAGCAGCATGCCATCTCACAAACACAATTCAAAAATTCGCAATAATGAACAAACATATCGCATCACACTCAGTACAACCTACGCGAAACACTTCAAAATCTGCCGAGGTGCGATGGCACCCATCGCAAGATCGCATCCCGCAAAGAACAGGTTAACAAAATTGTCATACATAACATTCCTACGATTTGCGATTTTGCGATATTGCGATATCACGATATCGCGATGCTGTGATTTGTGATTTAGCGACGTCGCGATGCTGCGATTTGTGATGCTGCAGCGTTGCGATGTTGCGATGTTGCGATATCACAATGTTGTGATTTTCTGATTTTGCGATGTTGCGATTTTATGATGTTGCGATTTTACGATGCTGCGATGTTGCGATCTACGACGTTACGATAGCAAATCGCAAAATCGCTTCATCACAGATCTTTCGGGTACATTATTCAAGAAAAGTAGTTTCCATAAGCTGACTCATGTTTATGCGCTTTAAATGCTAATAAAGGAATTAGCTGTCAGTAATTAATAGAATATGGGTGCGTGCTATTCAAAGAACATTTCACGTAAGGTGGTATCTTTGGTATGTCTATGGCATTTAAAACTTTCCAATCACCCTTCCTTGTCATTCATCTTCACCTCACTTGTGAATTGCAGGCATGGAGAGCAGAGGACAATACGAAAAAATACGCAGACTGAAATGGGAAAGAAAAGCAAAGCCCCAAGCTCCGAAGAAGAGAAAATGGTGCCTTTGTATGCAGACACCGCTTGCAACAGAGACGCGGGGATAGCTACGTGGGAAGGCATGTATAATATGCTCGAAGAGGAGAATCCTAGACTAATGGAGGTTACGGCTGTCCCAGGCTCACAAAGTTCTTCTGAAGCATCCCTCGTAGAGCTCGCCTGCTCATTTTTACATCGGATAGGAGCGAGGCCAAGAATCCTCCCATACACAAACATGGTCAAATGGATATTGGATAGCGCAGAAATAAAAAATAGACAGTTCAAAGTTCAAGGTCAAGGACTCATTGGTTCATTTCTGCGCAGGATCTAAAGCTCATGTATCATATACCGGAGCCACAGGAAATCTATAATAAACAGTTTACAGAGAAATTTGTAAAAGAAAACCCAGACCTGGCAGAAACTACCCAAGACTGGTCTAGGAGAGACGAGCCACTGAAGAAAGATAAACACGCCATGTACAGTACTTGTTGCCTTACCTCTCCATACTACTTTGCTGCTACCATGCTCTGTAGAATATTTGGGATGCCAGATATTCACAAATTCTCATCCGAGTGGCTACCATTATTGGATGCTACCACAAATGCCACCATTTTAGATTGGCCCAAAATTTTGTCTGATAACCTGGTCACAGCCATTGTCAGTTACTGGTCCAAAAAAGTTGCGGCTCAGAGAATCTATCCTCCTTTTTACCTTTCCGCATATATAATGGACACAATATGTTATGTTTCTAAGTTTCATGTTATGGGTTGGAAGTGGATGACACAAGACCCTTTACCCATCCATGTCTATCACAAAGAGTTATGGGACTCTCAGTTCACTCCACACTTCTACCAAACTTCTCATGGTGTTATGTTGCCCTTGTATAGAATTTTGTACAATAAAGACCCTCTGAGATGCTCGCCTGAAGTAGAAGTAGACATCCTAACTGTCGCAAGATGGTTCGGGGAAGAATTGTTTACTTATGTCGAGGTGTTTGGAAGTTCTGCACCCCCTCACGTCCTACCTTTGTATATACCTGATAAACTCTTAGCCCGAGAGATTGCCTATCAAACCTGTGGGGAAAGTGGCATGACTAAAGAATTAAAAGAAAAAAAGAAGGCCATATGGCATTCTCGCTATTCGATGTAGGCCACGCCTTCGCAGAAGTAAAAAATATCACATGCTTACAGCTATTGAAATTCACTAGAAGGCCATTTGACCCTTATGAGGTTGCCCATAATTTTACAACTACCATCAAGATAAAGGTGTTCTCAGGAGAAAAATATTTATTTGATGATATATTCCAGCAGAGAAACACATTGGAATAAATTCTACACACAGCCCAATTGCAACTATCTCCAGAAGAATTTCAAAGGTTCAAAACATACAGGGAAAGAAGGCTAGCCAGTATTCTTTTAGAGAAGCTATGCCTAAAACCCTCAAGAGAACCAACTCCAAGTGTTAGCCTCAGTGGAAGTTCAAGTACCAACAGATCTAAGTCCAAATCTGAAAAAGAAATGTCTAAAAGATCTAGAAATGAACTAGACAAGAGTGAAGGGTCAGTTAAGGATACTGCCCAGTCAAAAGAAATTCCACATCAGCAGGTTATTGCCTCCCCACAAATAGATCCTCCCCCTCTCGTCATCCAAGAACCACCAGTGATAGCTGAATTAGACAAAGAAAGGGAAACCTTCAATGACTTGATCAATCTTGAAGGACAAACCATGAAGACAAATGTCAGCGATGTACATATAGTAAAAGAAGTAGTCACAAGAACAGTTAGCGACGTCTCATATATGGAGCATATTCCTATTTCTCCATCCTCCGAGCTTGTACTAAAAGTAGAAGAAATCCCTCCTCTTGATATATTTTATAGCCCATAGCATAAAGCAATAGTAAGAAAACAGAGGAAGAAAAGGAAATTGGAAAGCACTCTCTCTCAAAACACAGAACAATTAGACGTCCTGTGGAAAGATCCCACTAGCAATCCTTCTGAAAATCTCACCAAACTATCTCAGATCGCAGTAGCATATGCCTCCGCTACTATTGACAAAGCATCTGAGGTTCAACAGTTGCTAAAGGAAAGGGAAGACCAGATACTAGCACTGCAACAACAATTGCAACAAGCCCACACCAATAATGAAGCACAAAAATAGCTTGAAATGTTGCAGCAGGACTTCCAGCAAATGCAGATAAGGTATCAGAAAAGTTTGGATGAGAAACGAAAATAGTTACAGGATTTGAGAGAGATGCATAAGGACGAACCTAAGCTTAAAGAATTTATTTCAAAGTCCATTTCCTTGAATGGACAATTACTATAGCAGCAAGAAGCATTGGGCCAAAAGATATCGCAGTGGAGTCATTATTGTGAAATCAGTGATAAAACCACTAATCAAGTGGTAGACTTGCGAAGTGACTATGACCTAATTGATAAACGGGTGACTGAGTATTTGGCTTGGCAAGATACGGACAAGGGTAAAAAGAGCAGGTGCACCAAGAATAAATGAAAACCACAAGGAAATGCTCTTTAACAAAAGGGATGAGCAAATTAGAGGGGCAGAAAAGGCAGCAGAAGAAGCAGCCACGGCAGCCAGTAGACTTATTGATTGTGTAAATGAAAATTTACACAGGACAAATTTAATCACACGGACCACTCCAAGATACTTACCGAACGCACAGTAGCTAGAGGCAGATTGGAAACAGAGAGCTCAAGAAAAGGCCAAAGTAATACAAGGGCTAAGCAAGTTAAACTGAGATTGTTACTGGACATACTTGGTGAAGCCACATAACCAATGGATGACTGTTAAGTACATCATAAATTCAACCCAAAGAATGGTGCCAGATCTTGTAGATTATGTTTTCTCAGCCCAGTTAAAAGCGGAAATCAGCCACCCGACTCTCCTTATATGTGATTTCAAAGATCAAATGCACAAATAGTTTAATTTTAGTTTTAAATTCGTTTAATTTTCCTGAAAAAAGGAAATTCATTTAAACCACATCCTTTATTTTTGTAATAAATTATTTTTAAAATTAGTTAGTATTATTTAAACCCTTATCATGCATTTAGAGAAGGGTCCAAAAATTTATCAAAAACTTGTGCTTAGAGCATGCACTTTTGCACCCTCAGAGGAGGTTTTGGTGAATGAATGGAACATGGTTTATTTGATATTTGCATTTGATATCTGCTACTGATGTTGCACTTCTGTACTCTTAGTGGATGTAAATCAAGGGAGAATAAACCAATTGTCACTTGAAGCTCATGAGTATGACTAGTTTATAATGGTACTTTTATCTCTTAACCATTTCTGCTTATGCGTTAAAGTGATATTCAGTTTTTAGTTGTTTATATGTACAGCATGGATGCCTGAGTTATCATTTGGCACTTGTATAGGTGATAGCTATTTGTTTTACGGCTTAGTGTATGGATAGCTTCATTTATGCGATACGTTTTTCACAATTGGTTCGTCTAACTTCTTATACGAAAGTAGTTCATCTTTATTGAATTATTTTCTTTAATAGCTAAATGATCTTAATACCAACGTTATTGTTTGAAATCTTTTTAGTCGCATAGAAGAAGATCACACCCCGGGTTAGCATAAATTTTGATATTTTTCTATTTATTAGAATACAATAGCATAACATTAGATTAGAATTAGGATAGAAGTATTCCATATAGAATAGAAATACCCATCTTTCTCACACACACACACTGAATTGGGAAACTGGTCCCATATCCCCAGTCGGACCTGCTATACCAAATGGATAAGGATTTGCCAACCAAGGTCCAGACCGGGCAGCAATCCCCCTTGTTGTTGACCCGATTTTCAGGGCCGACAACATATTTGGCGCTAGAAGGAGGGCTGGAACATGTTTCCTGTTGGAATTTGTTTTCAATTTTAACATTTGAATTAGGATGTCCTCTCTTAAACTTCCAATTTGGAGTTGCATCCATGTTCGTGCATCTTCCAACACTCCACCTGAAGTGGTAAGACTATTGTCTCAGGTAAAATTCAATGGTAAGAGAAATTCTTCTGCTTTTAATCATGTCCTTCAATTTATTCAAGGTGTTTCAAATTCTAATTTTCAAGGAACTGACGAAGGCATTTTATGCAGAATTTTTATTCTCACATTTGTAGCAGAAGGTAGAAACTGGTGTAGAACCCTTTCGGTTGCCTCAATTCACAGCTGGGATCAATTTGTTACGATTTTCGTTTGTAAATTCGACTGCTATGATTATGATCAGGTATATGATGAAATTGAATATCTACGAAAAGAAGATGAGTCTGTTAGAGATTTTAATATTTGATTTCATCTGAATTGTTTAAATTTTGATATTGAGAATGATCCCATAACTGAAGAATCATTAGATTTTGTTGATAATAATTATTCGTTGCCTCCTATTCCCGACTCATATGATATTACTCCAAGCTTTGTTCAACTCCCTTCCAACATAAATGAGAAATCCAATTTGAATGAGAAAATTAATTGTGATGAAAAAGTTTTACAAAGCTTAGAAGACATTTCTGATCGAATACAAGAAGACAGAAGTAGCAATTTTGGAACAAAGGTCACTTTGGAACCTGAAAGCAACTTGGAGGCAAACTCAGAAAATATGATCACCACTCAACAAGTGAAGGTAAAAAATATCATGCCAATAGCTGAACAGACTTCTGAATCTTTCCATGATAAGTGAATCTCAAGTTCAGGAAAGCTAGGTAATATTCTTCCAAAAAACATGAGCACAGCAAGGTATGATCTAAAACCTGAAATCTATGATGAACGTAATGCACAAGAGTTTTCAAAAAAAAAAAAATCTTGCATTACTTCAGAATCACATTTTTCTCTTTATCCTGATATTTTTAATGATGATATTTTTCCCATCTCAATATTAATGATATTTCATAAAATACAAAGGCTGGTCTTAATGAATCATCGTTAGGTAGTTTTCAAGATAAAGAAACAATTAGAGAACATTCTTTTGCCATTAACAAACATGAAATCTTTATTCCTCGTTGTTTGAATATACTGGATGAAACTGAAAAGAAACCTAGGGAATCTTGTGAAGTCATTTATGATGATTATTTTGACATTGAAGATGTTGATTTATCTCAAGAGAATCAACAGGAACTTCAAATAATATCTGAGAATGAGAAATATTTTAAATCAGAAACCATTTCAATCGATCCTCATTCTAAAGCAGCAAATCATCTACATGATTTCATTTCCCAAGAAAATATTCCAGTTTATGATTCATATCATGACCAAGCTTTCATGCCTGTTCATAATTATGATTCCCTTTCTAAATCACAAGAGGGGAGTCGAGATCACTCAAATTCTATAATCATAGCCAATCCCTATGAAAGAGAAATCATGACAAAACAATCCCAACTGTGTTATAACTCTAGTTGTACAGATAATGATTTTATTTCATTTCTTTTTTCTTACCTATTTTGTACAAAAACAAATTTGTTTTCAGATTTTAATTTTCAGACTTTTGATCCATTTCGCTGGCATACTGAACACTATTCAAGTGATGTATGGCCCTGTTGGGAAACTGAAGTTTTTCAAGAGCATGAGAAGTTATTTCAATTTCATCCTCAATCAATGACAATGATTGATCAAAGGCTTCCATCCTATCAAAGAAAATATCAACAGAAGGATGTATTAATTAACAATTTTTCATTTCATTTGAGAGATTTTCATCCATCCTTCATTGATTCATTTAAAGAAATATGTTTGGAAGCATTTCTTTCACAAGAAATTGTCAAAAATTTAACTTTCGCACATAACGCTAATAATAACTTCCAGGCCCTTGAATCCGAAAACCCATATCTTCAATTTGGCCTGCCATCTCTTCCATTGAACATTTATCAGTCTTTATTAGAAATCCATCCAGATTTCTACGATCCAATAGGTATTCAATTGGAAATAAAATTTCATAAGAAGGAAGTTCTAAATAAAATTCTAACAATAGTTGTACATTCTTATTCCACATTTAATGTTCTAAGTTCACTAAGAGTTTTGTCCCTAATATTAATATTTGAGCTGAATATATATGCAGGAACGGAAATGAGAAAATGATTACACTGGAAATATGATTACACCTAGTCAATTTCAAGTATATTGTTAGAATAGGAGTAGAATTAGTTTAATTAATCTGTAGGTCAAAAAATAAATGAACCAATTCTCCCATAATAAAACCAGTTGTGAATGGTTACATTAGGCATTTACGAAAAAGACACCAACTCTCTTTCAAATTTTGATTTTTCGCTTGTATAAGTAGCAAATATTTTGGAAAAATTGATCTTTATTATTGAAAGATACAGTTAAAAACTCTAACCTAGATATGACACTAGTTTCAACTTCATAAAGTTTGATGAAAAGAACCTTTAGTGAAGAAATTGTTTTATATCAGTGCAATGAAAGGTATCAATAACAAAATAAAGATTCTCTGTAGAACAACTACTTCCAAAAACTCCATCATTGTCATCCAGAGCTATCTAAAGGAAACAATGACTTCCTCCTTGCGAAGGAAATCACAACTTTCAGAGGAACAATCCAAGGATACACTTCATCTATAAGAATGAGAGGTCTCATCACGATCCGGCTTATCATAATCACAGATATTATAACTTGCTAACTTTACCAAAAACTGCATACCACAACAGGGCAATGACTCAAGATTGTTACAATCAAGAGGAAAGGGGTCTCATCACGAGCCAACTTGTTTAGAAAAGTTATAAATCAAGTGAATTATTGTTGTTAGCGCTCAAATCTACCTTAGGCTGAAATAAGGTGAGACTCAAGGCCACATCAAACCACGCTCAGCCTCGTAGCTAGCCCTACGAGGATAGGAGAGGGCTCTCTCCGGGTCAATCTCGGCAAAAGATAATCAACAAGGTCGAGATGACTGAATTGATGACTAATTTTAGGCTAGGTATTAAGTACAAAGAGTTTAGAATTGATTTTTAAAGATTTTGTTGAATTCAAGGGAAAGGCAAATTTGGGTGCGGGGACGAGGCACAGTTTTTGCAGAGGTCTACTTGGGGAAAGATAGGCGATTGCTTTGATGCCTTAAAGCAAGTGAGATGAATAGATAATACCAGTGATGAGCTAAGGAGAGCAAGTAAGTCTCAAGGATTCTCCTTAAACTGAAGAAAACATAGAAACTTAAACAAATTTAAAGGCAGAGCATAACAAGTTCTTGTTTTTTACCTTAACACTTCATTTGTTTAATTACAGAAGATTAAATAAGGAAAGTGGTACACATACACAACTTACAGGTACTGAGAGAAACACACCATCAACACATAAAGCCACATGAATCCCAAATAGTGCTGCAAAACCCTGGTCTTTCCTTTGCCAAAATGCAGATAAAATATGTACAATATAGTCTCAAGCTATTCCCAAGAGTCCAACCTCTCCTATTGAATGAAAATTTACATATATATACCAAGCTATCCTCATTTACTAACCTCTAGGGGTCAATCTCCTCCTTCTAGGAGCAGTTTGAACAAATTCTAAACATGGAGCAAGAATCTAGATGACCAAACAACCTGCCTCTAAAAAGAAGGAAACTGATTCATTACATTAATTTCTTGCTAATTTGTGAATGAATCATCTAGAAGAAGGTAGTTAAGTGCCATTTTACCTTACATACATCAAATTACATCATGTTGGGTCAAAAATTACATCAAAGAGTGAAACTGGTGAAAACCAGCCGAATTCCTGAGCTGAAGGTGAAAAACTAGGCCAAAAACTGTATGCGTAGCACCCCTGATTCCTATGAATAGCTCACATTTGAGCCTATTTTTGGGGCACTTATTGCCATCCAAATTGCAATTATGATAGCTCTTTGGAAAGCCCTGGAAGTCTACTTTCCAACCCCAGTGGAATTTTCCAATTTGGAGCTCATTGGCCCCCTCAAAACGGAATTCTCCCAGAGGTACTTCCTGTTGTTGGAAAAGGTGGCAGCAAGGTGGTTTTTATGATGGTTTTGGACATTTTGACCATCCAGATCTCAATGAAATGCTTCAGAAATAGCTAAGCATGTGTAATTCTTCATGACAAATCCAAAACTACAAGCCATTTGTCATTTGGACCTCCCAATCTTCAGGGTAGCGCGCTACGCATAGAACCAAAAAACCTGTTTCACAAGCCAAAAATTTTGAAACAACAAAATTTTCTCCAAATTTGTCCAAATTTGGAGTGAAGACCCTCCATCATGTATCATGCTCAGTTAATGAATCCTCGGCCAAAACTCGAAGCGGATCAGGCTGTTTGCGTTGTTTTTGCGCTTTGCTCAAACGCCTCTTAAGGATCTTCATTCTCGCTTTGCAAACATGCATGCGAGCCCAATAGTGAGTTTTCATGTGACGAAGCATGTCCTTGTCCCTATTTTCCTTCGCCAACAACTTCTCCAAATGAGTGTTTACCCGGATGAGCATTGATTCTTGATCAATAGGTGTCAAATCACTGGGTCTCCTTCGGGCCAATTCCCGGTCTTCCTAGATCTTCCGCAGCTCATAAAGTTCATGCTCATCTTCTAGCAATTTGTTGCGCTGCTCGAAGTAGTTGATCACCCATTTAGCCATCTACAATTTCTTTTGCAGCGACTCATTCTCGGCCCTTTGCTCTCTGATGATCTCCTTTAGCTCTAAGCTAGGAGAGCTAGCATCAACATCAATGATATCCGTGTCCTGGCCTCCTGAAGGACCCTCATCAACCATGGGCCTCTTGCCCTTGTCCTGGATCTGTACCTGTGCTGAAGACGAAGGCGAGACCCCTTCGACATGATGTGGAGATAATACTCGTTGTGCTGATGATGTCAACGAGACCCCTTCCACCCCGGGTGGAGATAGTACTCGTCGTGCATATGCAAATAAGGCCCTGTGGCCTCACTGATATGTCACATATGCTGGAGCATCGACATGCTCGGTCTCAGGAATGTCAAGCTACTGTGAAGGCACTCCCTCATCATGAACTATCTCTGATGGTGGCGTGGCTGAAGTACTGTGAAGAAGTCACGAGAAATGAAATCCTCCCATGTAATGCCCTGCTGTGCCACGATCTTGATGAATCACCACGATCTTGATCAATGCATAATGATATATGCTCCTATGCTGATGTGTTGGGCTCTTCCTCTGCACTAAAGGCACCATCATCTCTATGTTGTGAAACATAAAGTATGGGATGTTCATTAGACGCACCCTTGTAAAATGCATCAACAAGCGGACATGGTATGCATAAAGACGCGAGAATCTACCCTCACAACTGAAATACCGGATGATGAGTTTCATCAAAGGTGCAAACTGATCATTTAGGTAGTGCAAAGGAAAAAATCTGCTCATGTGCCTCATATACCCTGGTTTAATGTATGGCTCATAATATGATTTCTCTAGCTGCTGACGCTTATTCCATTGCTCCCCGATATTTGGAATTCCCGTGGCCTATGCAATGGTCTCTGGTGACAAAATGAAATTAACTCCAGCGAGGTTTACATGGCCATCATGTAAATGGAGAACAAACAAGCAAGCTAATTCACGATGATGATGAAACTGTGAAAGTAGCTCACAAAAATGATAGCATGACAGATGGCGAAAACAATCCATGGCAAGTGGGCAAGCTTGCAATTGTACCATAGAAGTGGGCTCTTCTCTAAGATGTTTACCACCTTTTCCACCTCTGTGAGGCCTTTGTGGCACATTTCCCTCTGTCGTGGAATCACTGTCATTTTCCTGCTCATAATATGACTCTGTATCTGACATGGTTTTGAGAACAAAATAGCTGCAATAGGAGGACTGCAATATGTATGTTGTAGGTGTGATGAAATCCCAATTTCAGTGCATCCTCAAAAAACCAACTGAAGCATCATAAGAGTTATGCCATAATGGATATTTTGTTTGGTATATTTGGGCATAAAACAGTCACAAAAATCTTTTGGTATGAAGTGTTGTTGTCTCAAAGCTTTCAAATGGGCAAGGAGTTATATTTTGCGAAGGAAAGGGAGAAAAATCTTCATCAATTACTCACATGTCTTTTAATACCCTATACAAAGTTTTAATACCCTTTACAAAGATTTTGATAAGGGCCTAGGGTTTGATTTGTTTTCTTATACCCAACACACCACTTCCACTCTTCAAACACACATTAGACAATATTCAACTTGATTGATTGAGTCAAAGAAATGCCTACTTGCAGCTTCGGAGGCGATTTGACACGTTTTAGGCGCATAAACATAATGTTGGAATGGGTGCGTAGCGCACAGGTTCAATGCATAGCGCACTGCCTAGTGCGTAGCGCCTATGCAATTTAACAAAGGATGTGCGCGCCCAATGAGTAGCGCACTGCCCAGTGCGTAGCGCGCAGGTTCTATGTGTAGCGCGCACCTTCAACTCTGCCTCAAGGGTTTGCAACTTTGTTTTCCGCCCTCCAATCTTGAACAAGCTCTTTCTCTGATATGTGGTGAACAAAAAGACTTGTTTTCACCTCATAAACAACCAAAATATCTAATTTGAATAAATTGACTTCAAAAAACCCACTTTGTAAATTTTGGGCACTTTCACTTTTGGTCCTTTAATACAGTGATGCCTTTTGGATTTTCTCATGCTTTTCTGAGGTTTGGACTGAAGTTCTTTGTTGATTTTTGTTTGCAGGGATAGCTGTGATATGCTCTGGCAAAGGAGACCAAGGCTGCACATGAACGATTGAAGAACTGAAAATTTTGACAATTTTTACAAAAAAGAAATGGCGACTTATCTTCAAAACATATTTTTGAAGAGAAGTCCTAATTCAGCTGTACAATGATGAAAATTATTGAAGTGATGATCTATCAAAGACATCCCTCTGGCCTGCTGGTCTTCTAAGACTTTTCAAGACAAAATTGACTCAACACTAGACCTAAGACCTCAAAATTTAAAACATGATTGTAAATGACCTTTGAAGACTTATTTTAATGAATAGACCTGAACCAACAGTGCCAAGCACGATGGGAATGAGTGACGCAATCTGCTCCATCAGAGTTATGGCATGTCTAACGAAATGCAACTGATCAAAACTGATGGGACACCTAATCATGAAATTCAAAAGAGCTTTGATCTCTGACGGAGGGATAACTAGACTGACTCTATCAACTGTGTCATAAATTGGCTATCAAACCAAGACATTGTTCTTTAAGAATAAAAAGAAAATCAAAATAATAAGTGTAGATGTGGATTCTTCTTTGAGAATTGTAGGTTTCTTTAAGTAGGATACAGGATCATTGTTGGGTAACAGGTAACCCTGTCGAGGCTATAAACGCCTGCTGGCAGCAGAGGCTCTTCTTACGAAAAATGAGCATATTTAAAAACTGGTTTACAGAGAAGACTTTGTTTTATCTTTACAGACCAAGTAATGACTAATCTAAACGCAAGGACTAACTTGAGGGACCAAGTAATCAAAGTTGAAATAGCTGAAACAAAATGTCATTGACAGGTTAGAGCATAATGTACTTTATCTTTTCATAATAAAGTTTAACTTTCTAAAAAAAAAATGTTTTGGAAGCTGGAAAAATTCAATAGAAACACAGAGATAACTAGTTCTTCCAAGTGAATCGCCAATTGTTGTGGCCACCAACAACCCCACTCCTTATCAAATATTATTTCTAATACGAAATAAGTGGGGACCCTTAGTTATAAAACTCAAAGAAATTAAAGTAGCGTTTACATTTCATTTTCGCAAATAAAGTTACCATCATAAGCTTAGGGAGCCCCCCTTGGAAACTCTTAAAATCTAAGTTTATGATAAGGCAAAAATATCTTTATCAAGAGAAATCACATCACAAGAAAATAGCAGCATGACACCTCACAAACACAATTCCAACATTTGCAATAATGAACAAACATATCGCATCACACTCAGCACAACCTACACGAAACACTTCAAAATCTGCCGAGGTGCGATGGCGCCCATTGCAAGATTGCATCTCGCAAAGAACAGGTTAACAAAATTGTCATACATAACATTCTTGCGATTTGCGATATTGCGATATTGCGATATCACAATATTGTGATAATATGATTTGTGATTTAGCGATGTCGCGATGCTGCGATTTGCGATGCTGCGACGTTGCAATGCTGGGATGTTGCGATATCACGATGTTGTGATTTTGTGATTTTGTGATGTTGCCATTTTACGATGCTGCGATGTTGAGATCTGCGATGTTGCGATAGTAAATCGCAAAATCGCTTCATCACAGATCTTTCGGGTACATTATTCAAGAAAAGTAGTTTCCATAAGCTGACTCATGTTTATGTGCTTTAAATGCTAATAAAGGAATTAGCTGTCAGTAATTAATAGAATATGGGTGCGTGCTATTCAAAGAACATTTCACGTAAGGTGGTATCTTTGGTATGTCTGCGGAATTTAAAACTTTCCCATCACCCTTCCTTGTCATTGATTTTCACCTCACTTGTGAATTGCAGGCACGGAGAGCAGAGGACAATACAAAACAATACACAGACTGAAATGGGAAAGAAAAGCAAAGCCCCAAGCTCTGAAGAAGAGAAAATGGTGCCTTCGTATGTAGACACCACTTGCAACAGAGACACGGGGATAGCTACGTGGGAAGGCATGTATAATATGCTCGAAGAGGAGAATCCCAGAGTAATGGAGGTTACGGCTGTCGCAGGCTCACAACGTTCTTCTGAAGCATCCCTCACAAAGCTAACCTGCTCATTTTTACATCGGATAGGAGCGAGGCCAAGAATACTCCCATACACATACATGGTCAAATGGATATTGGATAGCGCAGAAATAAAAAAAAGACAGTTCAAAGTTCAAGGTCAAGGACTCATATGTTCATTTCTGCGCAGGATCTAAAGCTCATGTATCATCTATTGGAGCCACAAGCAATCTATAATAAACAGTTTACAGAGAAATTTGTAAAAGAAAACCCGGACCTGGCAGAAACTACCCAAGACTGGTCTAGGAGAGACAAGCCGCTGAAGAAAGATAAACACGGTATGTACAGTACTGGTTCCCTTACCTCTCCATACTGCTTTGCTGCTGCCATGCTCTGTAGAATATTTGGGATGCCAGATATTAACAAACTCTCATCCGAGTGGCTACCATTATTGGATGCTGCCACAAATGCCACCATTATAGATTGGGCCAAAATTTTGTTTGATAACCTGGTCACAGGCATTGTCAGTTACCAGGCCAAAAGAGCTGTGGCTTAGAGAATCTATCCTCCTTTTTACCTTTCCGCATATATAATGGATGAAATATGTTATGTTTCTAAGTTTCTTGTTATGGATTGGAAGTGGACGACACAAGACCCTTTACCCATCCATGTCTATCACAAAGAGTTATGGGACTCTCAGTTCACTCCACACTTCTACCAAATTTGTCATGGTGTTATGTTGCCCTTGTATAGAATTTTGTACAATAAATACCCTTCAAGATGCTCGCCTAAAGCAGAAGTAGACATCTTAACTGTCGCAAGATGGTTCGGGGAAGAATTGTTTACTTATGTGAGGCTGTTTGGAAGTTCTCCACCCCCTCATGTCCTACCTTTGTATATACCTGATAAACTCTTAGCCCGAGAGATCGCCTATCAAACCTGTGGGGAAGTTAGCATGACTAAAGAATTAAAAGACAAAAAGAAGGCTATATGGCCACAGTTTCCTTTAGCCTGTGGGGCCTTCTCGCTATTCGATGTAGGCCACGCCTTCGCAGAAATAAAAAATATCACATGCTTATAGCTATTCAAATTCACTAGAAGGCCATTTGACCCTTATGAGGTTGCCCATAATTTTACAACTTCCGTCAAGATAAAGGTGTTCTCAGGAAAAAAAGATTGATTTGATGATATATTCCAGCAGAGAAACACATTGGAAGAAATTCTACACACATCCCAATTGCAACTGTCTCCAGAAGAATTTCAAAGGTTCAAAACATACAGGGAAAGAAGGCTAGCCAGTATTCTTTTAGAGAAGCTATGCCTAAAACCCTCAAGAGAACCAACTCCAAGTGTTAGCCTCAGTGGAAGTTCAAGTACCAACGGATCTAAGTCCAAATCTGAAAAAGAAATGTATAAAAGATCTAGAAATGAACTAGACAAGAGCAAAGGGTCAGTTAAGGATATTGCCCAGTGAAAAGAACTTCCACATCAGCAGGTTATTGCCTCCCCGCAAATAGATCCTCTCCCTCTCGTCATCCAAGCACCACTAGTGATAGATGAATTAGACAAAGAATGGGAAACCTTCAATGACTTGATCAATCTTGAAGGACAAACCATGAAGACAAATGTCAGCGATGTACAGATAGTAAAAGAATTAGTCACAAGAACAGTTAGTGAAGTCTCGGATATGGAGCATATTCCTATTTCTCCATCCTCCGATCTTGTACTAAAAGTAGAAGAAATCCCTCCTCTTGATATATTTTATAGCCCACAGCATA
>APFE031507330.1:0-10475 GCA_000404065.3 Pinus taeda
CATGGCCTGGTTTGGGGTATTTTTCCACCTTTAAACATCTATGCCAAGGTGGGTTCCTTATCTAGTAGTGTCTGCTCTACTTCAGGTTCAATCATTTTTCCATTGGCTTTCTTTGTTTGCTTGCTAACTTCTTTTTCTGTCAGTAGGGGAACAATGAGAGGAGGAGCTTCATTTTTTGTTCATAGCCTATTAATACTCTTGGTATAAACCCTGGGTAATTTAGGAACCAAAGGAAGAACTGGTTCCACCTTTTGTTGGCTCCTAGTTTGTACAGACATGGTCCCCTGTTGAGGATTTTGTGGTTGTTAGATTTTCTTTTTGCTACCCTTCTTCCTACCCATTTTTGGTTTTGCAATTTGAATTTCAAACCCTCCCCAAAACAAAAAATGTTCCAGGTCCTTCCAGCCTTTCTCAACTAGCTTTCAATTAACAATTTTATCAGACCCTTATGCTATATGAAGTGGGAAGATGCATCTGGTCTTGCTCTAACTCTAGCAGACATATGTTTCAGGATTTCCAATAGAAAATAGGAAGTATTTATTCTCAACAGACCTACTATATGAGCTAAAAATTATAAATGATAGAGTTTAACTCGATTGTAGATTCCTTCATAAGTGAAGTATGACTGAATGATCCGTAGGATACATTGCCACTTACTATTTAACCAGGACCTCTGAACTCCTAAACACAAATTCATTTCCTTAAATTCATCTTTCAGGAAAAAAGGTACACGGATGTCAGCTAAAACATGGCTCTTGAATGCTCTCTCTGTCTATAGTAAAACCTTTGACTTCAATGATTAGCTCCTCTGTGACCTGAAATGAAATTCCTCCAATCGTCACCTACTGACCATCGAAGCCTTCTGCAAACTCTCTAGAAACTCCATCATGATAACCTGCACAACAAGAGAAAAATTGCTCCCACCCTACTTCCTAAAAACATTGTTGAATCTCTACATAGACTTCAAGCAGGTAGGGTTCCTTAGGCCCACCTTTGTTCAAGTTTTCACTCCTTCCCATGTTTCTCACTACCAAGAAAAAGCACCAGAAGCGAGACGGTGATTCAATCCTAGGTTTCTGGGGAAAACGTAACAACCTGTCCTCATTTAGCATAGGAAATACAACAATTCAATCATCAATTATACGGGTCTTACTACTATATGAGGTAAATCACCCTAGGACATGTCAAGTTGTGAACCATTATAACGAACTGACAATTAATTTAAGAAATCTTAACACACAATTGTGATTTCTTAACCCACATTACCTCTCGGCGATTTCAACCTCTTACCTACTCTCCCCCGCATCATCTTTGCTACGGTGACGCGAACGGTCCTAGATTCATCCCCCACTGCCCCAATGCGTTGCGATCCCACTCGTGACTTCCGACCAAGGCGATGAATCTGTGCCCTGTTCCCAAGTTTCCCTCGGGGCAGTCCTCTGTTTCCCTCAGTTGTGCTCCCCCTCCCCCCTTAATGCTTTGGGGATCTCTTCATTCGTGGGATTCCATTACGGATCAATATATGGGCAGCCCCAAGTCGCAAACGCGCAACACAAGCCAATAAAACCATCAAGTGCGCCTGACCGCGGAGTTCCGCACTAATGCCGGCGCGATCCCACCCACAAGGATCACTCCCAGTAGCTCAGCCACGCCGCACAAAAAGGGGGGAGGGGGCGGAATTCAACAATGGATCACGTGACCTCACCATATAACTCATTGGCACTTATTTGATAATGATTATTCATCTATTGACATGTATTCTTTCAACACATTATAAGACAAAATTAAATTTCTCCTTTTGGCGTTGATACCCTGAATGTCAGTGCATTTTTAAAATTTTCAAACATAAAAGAAAGTTGACACTCTCGTTGTCAGTGCATTAACCTTGTTTATTACAAATTGGCGTTGACATTCTTGTTGTCAACGCTTTAAAGATCAATGACTAAAATTGTAATAACACCCTAAATGACTTTTTTTTTTTAAACAAGAAAATTCATAGTTGAAATTTTTAGTCCTAGAATAGATATTTCTAACGAGATATTGTATGCATCAAATAGAATTCATATGCCAAAGTTACGAACCCCAGAAGTTGGTGTACCAACTCCAACGGGGCCCACAAACTTTTGGCACTTCATCTCCTAGGGTTAGGTATTTGGATGTTTAGGGTTTCCTTTGTTTCTCATTGTAACACAGTTCAAAGGCATGTAGCTACCATATCTCTTCTTAGAGATAAGCTACCATCATTCAACCTAGTTTATTTCCATTTTGCATGTAAATAGTTTCAATATTTTGTTATTAATGAATTTAAGTTCAGTTTCCAATGTAGATTTGTGTTTCTATTTAAATATGTATTTCATTTCCTTCCTGCATAAATAAGGATCACGAAGGGCCATCAGTGACCTCAAACATAATTACAGCCTCATTATTAGTAATTCAAGTATTTTTCATTTAATAAAACTAGTCATCTCAATGTATTTTGGTGTTAGTGAGTGGCTCCATTGAAAAATTGGTGAACCCACTAAGGGGTTTTGATTGATGGATCAAACCAACAAAGTTGATCCAACCAAGTCTATTATAATCAATTAAACACAAATGAGCCAAGAAATTAATATTACATGCTATTTTGGTGCCACCTTAAATGATCAAAGTTCATCAAGTTAACCAAGTTAATTTCATATAGATTGGATATAATTCAAACTTAATCACTTGGATCAATCCATACGGCAATCATTTTTGTTGAGCTATTGTATATTGTGTTCTTATGATATAATATAATTTCTTAATATTATCAACTCTTTCTTTGATCTATTTTACTACCACGATACATATGTAATATTTAATTAATTAATATCATATAGTGATTATGTATAAATCAATTTGTTTATGTCAAATTGCAATGCTTCAACTATTTTTTTGGTAAGCTTTGTGGCACTACATCTTCATCATGTCCAATATATCACCCCGATCGGGGGAGAATTGAACCGGTGACTTCACATCAAGGAGTGGCTTAACAGATCACTCGATCACTGTCTATCCAAGGCCCCATGGACACAATGCTTCAACTATTAATTTTAATCATTATATACAATTTATTGGATAAAATATAAAACCAAATTATTGACTCAAACCTATCAAGTTACCCAATCATCCATGAGTATAAAGGAACTTTCCATAATCAAAAAAAAATTGTGGACTTTTAACTCTAAATATAATTTAATTATACACATCCAACTCAACTCAATCTCAACATCGTTCATCAATAAGGCATGGTAAATAAAATTGTGTTGATATTATAATGCAACACTTGAAAAGTTACAGCGCTCAACTATTTTTCATATTTCAAAACATGCCACTACAACCTTCTTTAGAAAAAAAATTTCAAGTGGTACGAAGATGTTAGTAGCGATCTATTGAAATATAACCATTTTAATGGTTGATTTCCTTTACAAGTTCTTACCTATAGTTTTATTATTACCTTCAATTTTTAACATACTTTTGGTTGGGAAAAGTATTCATTTTCCATATAGAAAGTTTCTAGTATCATTATTGTACATAATATTATTCGGGAAGAAATGTTGTAAAAATATGTTATGTTATCTAAACATTTAGACTTCACCAAATTACGTAAAATTAAAATTGAAAAATATATATTAATTGAAATATTTTGACTTCATCAAACTACATAAAATTAAAGATATAATAAATAAATTGTTATTTATTAATTTAATTAAACCAATTTTATTATCTATCAAGCGTCTCTCAAGGTGCAAACCTCTTTTTTGAGTGAAAAACTTGAGAAAATGTTTGTATCTCAAAATTTTATCCCTCTCGATGATTGATAGATCAGAGTTAAGATGAATCTAGGTTGACTGAGAATAAAACCAATCATTACTTGAAAACATCAACATAATACTCCACTTAAATCATTTTTCATCTTGAGAGTGGAAATTTCCACAATTATTCATATTGTTTGAATATTTTAGAGGCCAACTGTGTAGATGTTTTCCCTATCCAATGTTTCAGGTCGACACTCCACCAATCATCATGGACTAGAAAGCAAAGAGATGGTAAGGTTAGTGCTAATCAAACCTTTAAGTAGTGAGAATCTTAAGAATAGATTATCGGTCATAAAGATGTAAAATATTAAATAAAGTTGTGAATGGTCAAATGATATTAAAATGAAATGAATGATCAAAAAAGCAGTAATAAACTATTGAATGCAACCAAAGGTTAATTTTGTAATATATATTCATTTTTATTAATTCATTTATCTCGTCGTATAATTATATTGTAAAAAATCACATTGTTATCAAAATATTATAAAACAAATTAATCATTAATCATTTTTGGTCGCACTTAGTAGTTTATTACCTATTTTTTATTATTCATATTATTTTTAATATCATTTGATCGTTCACAGATTTATTTTAATATTTTAAATCTTTATGACCATTAATCTATTCTTGAGGTTCTCACTATTTAAAGGTCTGATCAATGCTCACGTTACTATCTCTTTGTTTTCTAGTCCCCGATGATAGGTGGAGTATCCACCCAAAATATCAGATAAAAAACATCGACATAGTTAATCTCCAAAATATTCAGACAACATTGATGGGCCAATAAATTAGAAATAAATTAAGGTCCATCTAACATTTCTTAGGCACTTGAAGGTTATATTAAACTTCTCCTTCTATAATTAATAACATTTTTTAGATTTAATATGTTCATTAGGAAGGTTAAGAGATAATTGCATATTTGTGCCTAATATTATTTATTTTTAAAGAATATTGTGAGAATATTGGGCAAATTATGAAGATTTGGAGGAGAAAATAATATAGGGGCTTGCTACCTACTACAAGAGGATCAATATTGGATGATAAATCAGCAATATATTATGAAATTATTGCAAAAATTCTGGAGCTTCAATGATTGAGAAAATCTAGGAATGTGTTCCCTTTCATTTAATGCAGATTCCTAGTGTTGGGAACCAAATCCACTATTTGAGGGATTTTGGAGGGGAAAACTTCTTCCTTTCAAGGAGAATGCTTCCTCGTCATTTTTTATAAGTACCAAATCAAATTTTCCTCTAGGGGTTGGTTTTTCTTAGTGTTCTTGTGGAGAGAACTTGTATTTTTGCAGCTTTGCTTTCATTTCTAGCAGGGATGTACTTAGGTTGATTCAAATAATGAAGATTGGTGTCATTTTTAGCTTAAAAAGCTTGGTCTCCTTCGTAGGACTCTAAATATCCTTGGGCTTGGCCATCCCAGGAGCCTCATATCCCTTTTGTATAATTTATTTTTCTTATTTTCACTTCTTATTCACATGCATCTCTTGTTCTTGTTTTTCCTATGTTTGCAATTAGTATTGATTATTTTTTTATTATAGGATTGGGTTAAATGGTTGAAGTGAGTTATTTTGCAGAATCAAAATCATGATTTCATCCTTGGAACAGCTTTGGAAGGTCATATAATAATTGAGCTACTTGGATTAGTTTTCTTATTCACAAATCTAAAATATTTTGGAAGTCCATTATAGCAAATAGTAGTAATTTTCTGCTATTTTTTAGAACATTCTAATGAGCTTCATTTGAGTTTATTCCACTTGCATTAGAACATCAAAACATTCAAGTTAATAACAAAATTTACCCCATTTCATTTGCATTTTATTATGTTATTCATTTGATAGGTTAACTAACTCACTAGTTCTCGAATTTCTAGATTTTAGACTAGTAATTTTCTGCTATTTTTTAACACGTGTTAGCAGGGGTGTTTTTGAGTGATTCCACTTGGAATTGAGACTTAATACATCGTGAAAAAAAATAATAATAATAAATAAATTAAAAAATAAAGTAAAAATAAATAAATAAATAAATTAAAAAAAATAAAAAAATAAAACAAAATCTCATCCCATTTGGATTTGATTTACTTTTTTCATTAAGGGAATTATATCTTCCTGTATAAAACCTTTAACTTCTTGTAGCAAACACTGTAAATTCTTGTAGCCTCCTCTAGCACGAGTAAACTTGACCGTATTTGCTCAAAACACTTGGTTTTTTCTCCTAGGGTTGAATCATAACCCATAGGCTCTAAATCCATGGCTGAGGAAGAATAGAACACCAATTAGGGCATGCCTTTTTAAAAAGTAGATTAGGCCTAATTATTTGAATTCATACTCGTAGATTAGGCCTATTTATTTGAATTCTTGCTCTTAGGATTTCAATTAGAAATTGTTGTTCTTTCCTAAGATTAATTTATTTTCAAAGTAAAATTTCCATTTATATAATTATAAGTGTATTTGATTTTATTACATTCACTCCATTACCTCATGACATCGAAATAAAGACACATTGTATGATGCACATATAGTTTGGATGCCTCTTAAGTTTGTATGAACCTCAGGTTGGTAATTAAAGTTGATAGCTTTGGGAGTTGCAGCATTCTTGTTGCAATACTGAGGCTCATCACTTTTTGGCATCGTTGCCAAGGAAGTGTCGAAGTACGCACTTTTTTCTTCCCTATTTGATCCATTTATGCAAAAAAAAAATTATTTGCATTAGCCATATTTAATTTCATAAACAAAAAATTGCATTGCATTAACATTCTTATTCAAAAAAAAAAAAACTTCTCCAACAACAACCCCCCCATTTGACGATGTGGTGTGGTAAGAGCCACATCACCTTCCACTTTTGTAGGTAGAAGAAGAGGAGGCGGCAGAGAAGGTATAATAAATGGATGGAGATGATGACAATGAAAAAGGTCCTATTGGATTTGCCATTCAAGATATTGATATTAGTGTGCATATGAACAACATCCCTCCATCTTTCCTTCCAAACTTTCAGTGTATGAGGTCAAAGGATCCGGAGACCTTTCTCTTTGAATTTTAAATTGTTTGTAGATCTTATGGATTTTTATCAAACACTCAAAATAGCGATTATTTCCAACAACATTGAAGTATAGAGATCTTAAATGGTTTATGTGTTTAGAGACTAATTCAATAAGTTCATGGAATGATATGCAAAAGATATCTCTAGAAAAATATAAATATCATGTTCTTAAAAAGGAAATATTTAGAATGAATAAAAAAGAATATGAGAGCCTTGAGGATCTAATAGATACGTTCGTGTATAATGTTAAGAGGGAAAAAATACATCATTTAGGATCTGACACACTAAAAACCCTCTTACTTAGAACAATTAGGGATGAGTGGATTGATCTCCTTGATCTCATGAGTAAAGTCGATGTATACCAATTATCATTTGAAGAAATTTGTGAAATTTGCAAACATGTATCAAGAGGAAGGGTAAGAGTAAGTAAATCAGCATCAAGATTGGTAATTCAAAGAGATGCCAAAGTAGTGCATTGTTTTGTTAGAGCAATCTCTAATTTCCAGGTCCAGATTGCTGATGGGGGGACAATGAAATGTGAAGGTTGTTGTGAAAATGTCAAACTTTAGATGGGGGATTATCACCTAAAGACCCACATGTTTGCCATCAACATGGGTGGGTGTGACTTTGTCTTGGGTGTTGTATGGCTCCACACACTCAGCCCAATGACAATGGATTTCCAGGAGTTATATATGAGCTTTAAGCAGAATGACCACAGGCACACCCTCCGCGGGCTCGAGGCAGTGCTCCTTCTATCATCAGCGCACATAGGATGGAAAAGTTGTTAAAAAAGGGCCACCATGGATTCATAGCCCAATTTAATTCCATCTAGGACTTCAAGCCCACTTCTCTTCATATTCATCCTGAGATGCAACAAGTCTTAAACAACCATCTGTAGGTCTTTGACAAGCCTCATGAGCTTCCACCCTTGAGAGGGGAACATGATCATGGCATTACTTTGGTCTGAGGGGCACAACCAACAAACGTGCGCCCATATAGATATCCTTTTGCCCAAAATAATGAAATTGAAAAAATCATCAAGGAACCCCTGGAAGTCAGTGTCATTCATCCTAGCATTATTCCTTATTCATCGCTTATGGTCATGGTACTCAAGAAAGATGGGGAATGGCATATGTGCCTAGACTTCAAGGCCCTCAACAAGCTAACGGTCAAAGATAAATTTCCCATCCCGATTGTTGATGATTTGTTGGATGAACTAAATGGGGCTCAATTCTTTACTAAGATCGACCTCAGCTCGGGCTATCACCAAATTCGCATGAAAGAAGTAGACATTCCAAAGACTGCTTTCCGAACTCATGAAGGCCATTATGAATTCTTGGTCATGCCATTTGGTCTCTATAATGCCCCATTCACTTCTCAGAGCCTCATGAATCACCTGCTCAAACCATATCTCAGAAAATTTGTCCTTGTTTTCTTTGATGACATCCTCATCTACAACCTCACCTACGAAAAACATCTTCAGCATGTAGACCTGCTCTTGCAACTGCTCCGGAAGCATAAGTTATTTGTCAAATTTTCCAAGTGATATTTTGGCATGAAAGAAGTTGAGTATTTGGGCCACATTGTGGGGCATGAAGGTGTCACGGTGGATCCCAAAAGGATCCAGGCAATGCAGGATTGGCCTTAACCAAAGACCTTGAAGAGTTTGAGAGGATTTTTGGGACTCACCGGCTACTATCACAAATTTTTCCGCAATTATGGTCGCATTGTTAGACCCCTCAATCACCTTCTCAAGAAAAATTCATTCCTCTAGAATGATGAAGCAAAACAGGCATTTATAGCTCTCAAACATTCCATGTGTTCCACTGTCGTATTGGTAGTACCCAACTTCACCAAATCTTTTGCAATTGAATGTGATGCTTCAAGTACGGGTATTGGGGCTGTCTTAATGCAGGAAGGTTGACCCTTATCCTTCACTATCCAACAAATAAATGGGACAAATTTGGGACAATCTACCTATGAGAAGGAGATGATGTCCATCTTACATGCAGTGGACACCTAGCAACCATACTTATTGGGGCGACGTTTCCAAACCCGCACAAACCATCAAAGCCTTAAATATTTTTTAGAGCAACGCCTATCCTCGCCACAAAAAAATAAATGGCTAGCCAAAATGTGTGGATATGATTATGATATTATTTATAAGAAAGGGCACAAAAATGTCACAACGAATGCTTTATCATGCCAATTTGAGGAGGAAATCACCCTGCTAGCAATCTCTCTTCCCATTCCAGAAAGGATTGAACAGGCTCGCAAGGAATGGTTTTCACATCCTTCGCTCTCCCAACTCATTAATAAATTGCAGGTAAATCCAAATTCCACAGCGGGCTACTCTTGGCAGGATGAGATTATTTGTTACAAGGACAAAGTAGTGATATCACCAACATCCACCCTCAAAAGTCGCATTTTGGTAGAGTTGCACTCATCTCCCACTGCAGGCCATTCAGGCTTTCAGAAGACTTATGCTCGCACTCGAAGTTCCTTCTTTTGGATAGGCATGAAAGAGGACATTCTTACTTTTGTAGCTGAGTGTGATCTGTGTCAGTGCCACAAAGGAGAAACAATCAAATCCCCAGGCACCTTACAACCATTTCCCATCCCTGCCTCAATCTGGACAAAGGTTTCTATGGATTTCATTACTAGTCTTCTGAACTCAGGCAACAAGTTATTCATCATGGTGGTTGTGGACAGACTTTCTAAGTATGCTCATTTTTGTGCCCTACCCCACCCTTTTACACCTTTTCATGCGGAAAGAGTTATTTTTGCGGACAAACCTAACCTCCCTAGGAGTCTACGACTCTCTAGTGACAAACAAACCAAACAAGAGCAATCCTTCTCTAAACATACATTATTCTATGAGAAACCAAGTGCTTTCCGATCTTACCTTAGGTCCAACGCTTATTGTAGCAGTCCAGCCTTGCTGATCCAGATGAGCTCCTCCTTCACTTTAAGACCTGCATACACTAACAAAGCAAATGATTACATAACACCTGAATATTTCACAAAACAAAGCATATTATGGGTATAGTGGTTACCTCTAGCCGAATGGTGGTATAATACTAACTATCATGCCACCACCAAGATGACTCCATATGAAGTAGCTTATGGTCAACTCCCCCCTTCACCTACTTCTTATATCTAGGGATGCTCTAAGGTACAAGAAGTGGATCAACTCCTATAGAACCATGCAACCATGGTTGCCCACCTCAAAGAGAATCTCCATCAAGCACAAAATTGCATGAAGCAATAGGCAAACCAATATTGTTCAGAGTGAAAATTTCAAGAAGGGGATCAAGTATTCTTGAGGCCACAACCATATAAGCAAACATCACTCAAAGACAAGGGTTGTCAGAAATTATCTCCAAAATTCTAAGGATCGTATCAAATACTTCAATGCATTGGAGAAGTAGCCTACAAGCTAGCCTCTCCACCCACTGCAAAAATCCATCCCACCTTCCATGTCTCATACCTCAAGAAAGTGGTTGGGAACAATTGCAGAATCCAAACCAGTATACCAAAATTAGATGAAGAAGGTTCAATCTAGCTCCAACCTAAACAGGTTCTTGACACG
>APFE031507335.1:9732-23828 GCA_000404065.3 Pinus taeda
AGGTATATGATGGCATGGATTCTATGGTTGAGAAAACTATGGAAATCATTTCGCAAGAGTCTCCACAACTTTTGTTTGTTGATGATCATTTTGTTGGTTTGATCAAGAAAATCATTGTTGATAGGTGGAACAATTTCAATACTCCATTGCACACTTTAGCACATGCTTTGAACCCCAAATTTTATGATGAGGAGCTTATTGCTCAAAGCAATGGAAAGAGGAAGGCACCCCCCATAAGGATAGAGAGGTGGCTACTGGGGTGAAAAAAGCACTAATGAGAATGTTTCCTTCTCATCTACATAGGGAGGTAAAGGAGGAATTTGCCAGTTTTGCTGCAGGAACAGATGATTATGCAGATATATCAGCTTTGGAGGAGAGAAGCACCATGAATCCAGTTAGGTGGTGGATTTTCCATGGAGCAAATGGTGTACATTTGCAAAGCCTTGCCATTCGTATTCTTTCACAAGTGGCAAGCTCTTCATCAGCAGAAAGGAATTGGAGCACTTATGGTTTTATTCATTCTGTGAAGCGCAATAGGTTGGGCTCACAGAAAGCAGAGGATCTTGTTTATGTGCACTCCAACCTTCGCCTTGCATCTCGTAGGGGTCCAGAATACAACAGTGGTCCTTCTAAAGAATGGGATGTGGATGCAGAAAATCCTGATTTGGAGCTCTCTTGCTGCCCTGAATATTGAGGCAGAGTCTGGAAGTGGAATTGGTGCATCATCTTCTTCAACGCCACCATCCACTCTTGAGCATTGTGCTGCTTCTATTTTTGATGAGGATTGTTATGATGAGGATTAGTCTTTTGTCTCTATAGTTCTTGCAGCCTTATAGACTTTATTGTACTTGCAGCCTCATATACTAATATAAATAAAGGCTGATTTTGAGATTTTGCCCTTGGATATATAATAAACTCTAAAGGTTGCTTTTGGATTTTCCTATATTTTTATTTTCATTATGTGATCATTCATGACTCATGAGTAAATGTGATGTAAATTTAATCTTAATGTTTAAATGTAATAAATTATAATGTATCATTAATGCTTTATGATTGCACACATATATAATAATTTTTAAATATTTTTAATATATATACATGTATATATATATATATTCGCGTTTGCCCGTTTCCAAAATTTGGGGAGGTCGCGTTTCGTATCGCTTCCCGTTTCGGAAATTCGTTTCCGTTTCCCTGTTTCGTGCAACTTAGGGTTGGAGTGATGACATAGGTCCTCCCTCTGTAGCGGGAGACATCCTTTGGACCTCGGAACTTGTGCCAAGTGCATGGTGCAATTGTGGAGCCGACTGGGCATGGTGAACCAAGTGCGTCATCCTCATCCCAAGGGTGGAACACGAGCAATTGATGAGTGCTGCTGGGGATCCATGAAGTAATATCTGCTATGGTGGAGGCCCATGGCTCTCAACGCTCATCCTACAAGTGCCAATGTGTCTCTTTGGAGGGCTAGGACCCCGTATAGGAAGACCAAGCCCCAAATGAAGACCCACCTGCAATCTTGCATAAGATCCAACATGTCCCCTTGTCCTCCAATACAACAAGTCATTAGAATGAAAGTCATGGGATCAATGGGGCACTTTATGGTGGCATGCCCTTCCATAGTAGGTTTTGTCATGTACAAGTGTCCCCAAGCTCAATAGGGGGTTAACCAAGGACCCTATTAGGTGGTTTCAACCTCTAAAGGGGGTGACATGTCCATGGTACATCCCTCAAGTGGTAGGTGGAAAATGATATAATAATGGAATAGAGTGGGGATCAGGGGAACCATCCAAACCACATGTCAAGGTGCAAGGGTAGCTAAAATAAGGGAAGCCCACAGCTGGGTGTATGGGTGTAGGAGGGAGCAAATCGTGGTACATGAGTTACCTTGACCTTTGTTTTTCCACCCTTCTTCATATGCCTTTTGCCTTTGATTGATTTTTCTCTATAACTGCTTGAGGCTTCACAGGATGAGAGCATGATGTGTAATATGTAGCAGTGGGTACCCCCTTAAGGTGGGGCAGTTCATCACCCACTAGGGTTGGGATAATCATGGGTTCCTTAATGATAAAGGGGGCTCATCCAGGGTCCATAGGAACCAAGGCGATGACCATGGAAAAATGGTAGAGCTCATGTTTGGCTCTTTCCCACGTGCTGAATTTGTATGTCTTGACCATCTTTTGCATTTTGTGGTACATTTCCTATTGAGAGTGGCAAAACTATGTTTTTTTTTTTTTTTTAGCTGCACCAATCTTCGAGGCATCATTCCAGGCTTGAATCAAGGTGTGGACAAGGGGAAGGGGAGGATAAAAATGATGAATGGGGTTAAAATGAGTGGAAGGGGGTGCGATGTGTATCTAGTCGGGAAGCAGGACCACACAACCAAAATCTGGATTTCCCATGTGGTGCCAGCCCTAAAGCCAATGGCCAGTGAAGGAGATCCCATGGGATTAGGATACAAGGGTAACCACGAAATCAGGCAATGAAGACAAGAATACAAACCTAACCCACTCTTTCTAGAGAATCTCCCCACCAATCCATGCCCAAAAATGCCCATGAAAAGTAAACAAAATTACTCAACCAAACCAATGAAAAGTCATAACTTTGGGGTCAGAAGGCCCACCTTCAAACACACATTCATAACAGATGGGCGAGGGACCACATGGCTGGCTCAGGTGGCGGAGAAAGTGGCACATGGAGCTATTTGGGGGTTGCTGGTTGAGGACCCTCTAGGAGATTTTTTTTTCTCTTATGCATGCTACCCACAAGTGGTGTGTAACAGATGACATCTCAGCTGTGTCTTGATGCTCCACTATCTACCAGCGACATGTCATCATCATCTGCAAAGGAACCTATCAAAGTAGAATAGTAGAAGAAGTCTTTTTCACGTTTGGACTACTATGGTTTTTCATCTTCTTCAACTTCTATAGCGGAAGCATGTTGTTTCCCTTTTCTTTTCTTGTTAGCCATATTAGGACAATCTCTCTTGAAATGTCCATCTTTTTGAAAACCATAGCGTTGTATCTTTGATAAGCCTCTCTTCGTAGAGGAAGAAGATCCCTTTCTTGCCTTCTTATGTGAAGGTTCAAACTTCTTGCTTCCCTTGTTTTTGAAACGAGTTGCAAGGGCTTGAACTTCTTCATCTTGACGATCTCTAGTCATCAATCTTGCTTCTTCTTGAGCACAAAATGTGCATAATTGTTCAAATGAAGGAGATTCTTTCCAATTGCGCATCCTATTGCAAATGTATCCCATGATCTAGAGAGAACATTGAGTGTTGTAGTCACAAGTTCTTGATCAGGAACTAATTCTCCAATAGTTTGAATTTGATCTCTTATTTGCGAAATTCTCACAAAGTATGAAGCCATAATGTCGTCATTTGTCATCTTTGTTTTTCAGAGCTTATTCTTTAAACTCTTGGACTGACCAACATTCTTGATAGGGTAGAGATTTATTAGGGCATCATACATTTTCCTGAAGGTATCATGCTTTGCAATATAGGGAACCAAATGATCCCCAATGGAGTCTATTATGATGCTCATAGCATTGATATCATCTTCCTTTAACTTTGCTTTTCTTGCAGAAGATGGAGTCTATTATGATGCTCATAGCATTGATATCATCTTCCTTGAACTTTTCTTTTCCTGCATCATATTCTGGTTCAATAACCTTCCCTGTAACGATATCCAAAACCTTGTTATTGACAAAGAAAAATGTCTATTCTAACTTTCCATGCTCTGAAGTGTTATGCTCCCTCTAGCTTGTTTTCGAATTTCATAGAGGTAGCCATCGAAACCAATCTACAAGAACTTGAATTGAATGCTTTCTAGGGTTTTGTCAAAGTGATCTCAATGTTTCGTCCTTCATTCACCAAGGCTCTGATAACATGTTGATTTTCTAGTGCAATTAGGGTTAGCACAATATTTTTGAAATTCTTGTAATTACTTTTGATGTAGATCCTCTTTTTAACTTATTTCAATATATCATTCAACAATTATACTTCAGAAATTCAACAATAAAACAGTAGAACAATAGAGATCACAATACGCAAAAGAGAGATAAGATTTACCTTGGGAAAACCCATCACGGGAAAAAACCCAACAACCTTTTCAATAGAGAAGTTCTTCTTGTTCAATGAGAGACACACCTAGATCTATGGTAAAACCTGGTTTTCTCCTCCAAGTCAAGTCACCCAAATTGATCTTGCACTTTTCTCTTGATCCCACACTTCTAGAATTTTGACCCTCCTGAAATAGCTAGTTGCCAGAATTTCGGCCCTACAACAGTTGCCCCAGTAATCCAGAATGTTTCGGCCCCCTTGCAACAGTTGCCCCAGTAATCCAGCATGTTTCGGCCCCCTTGCAACAGTTGCCCCAGAAACTGCGAATCACAGAGAGAGATTCCTTTACACGTGTATGTGGCTAGAGAGAGGGGAGATAAAATTCGGCCTTCTTCTGCGTCCTTTGTCCTTTTCCTTCGCTCACTTGCCCATAAACTGTCTTGAGAGAGGAATGAAAATTACCCAAACGAGGAGCTTAAGTTATCTTTATACAATGGTTTGTCTAGAGTGAATGGACGTGTCTCTTGTCCAAGGCCAACTTACTTGGAGGGAAGCCGACTTGTCACTTTTGGAGCCAAAAATTGCATTTCAAACTTTCAAATTTACATCTTTTAAAAGTCGTAGTGGGACTTTGACTCAAAATAAATTTTCCTTTGACTCAAGCATTTATAAATATATGCTTTACAATGATAAATATCTTTACATCAAGTGAAGCAAAATACATTATGAAGACCGACCATAGAACAAATTCAACAAAACCCTCTACCACATTCCATGATGATTTAAATGAATCTCCTTTCTCCTTTTAATAGATTCCCTTTGGGGTTTCCCCTCCTAATTTTAAATTTGAGTAGCCAAGAAGTTTCCCTCCATTTGCCCCAAATTTAACTTTTATTGAAAGTTTCCCTCCATTTACCTCAATTTTCTAATGTTACCTAATTAACATCAAATAATGGGTTTCCCATTTACAAATGACTATATCCTGTGGGGTTAAATAGGCTATCACGTCCTTCCTTGGGCAATTTAATTAGAAGAGGACATTATACCAAATAGGATTTGTCCCTAAAATGGGCCATACAATTCTAGCTCTAAATTTTTGACTCAGAGTACCAAATTAGATGATAAATTATATAGTGATACATTCAGATAAATTATGCATTTAAAATTCTCCAACTCCCTTATGAACATAAATTATGTAAAAATAGATAATAAAAAATAATTATAATAATATATAATTAAATAATAATTAGTTAAACAAAGAGGCATGTCTGCATGCCTCTACAAACATAACTCTTCATGAATGGGTACTTCCCTGACTATATATACAAGACCCTCATTTCATTTGTATCATCCTACATCAATTCTTTAATACAATATACAATTTACAATCACTGTCCTACAATGGATGTCCTTGTCTTCGAAGTATTTTAAATATTTCGTTGCATATACGACTTTTGGTCGTTACATTGGTATTAGAGCCGCATCTGATCCCGACTTTTGGCCATCAAACTTCATTAACTTTGTTGTTGTCAAAATTCATGCGTTTCGCTACAAACTCAGAGGTTCTCCATTCTGCCAGTTTCGCTACTAGGCCTTCGCCTATTGAAAAAAAAAAGAGAAGAGAAAGAGATACTAAAGAAAAGAAAAGTTA
The DNA here is from genome assembly GCA_000404065.3 of Pinus taeda. Taxonomy (NCBI): domain Eukaryota; kingdom Viridiplantae; phylum Streptophyta; class Pinopsida; order Pinales; family Pinaceae; genus Pinus; species Pinus taeda. The sequence continues at coordinate 15,441 of APFE031507335.1, forward strand.
ATATTTAAAAAAAAAGAGAAAAATAAAGAAAAGTATATTTGCATATAAAAATAAAAGGGAAAAAGCTAACTTACCTTGCTAAACCACCTCTTGCGTTGTCGAAGGGCCCCCCCTTGGCTATTGTGACTTCTTACAGGTTGGTTGACCACACCCACACTGCCACCTCCTCTGTCAGTCGTTATCAGTTTACCTGCCGACCGACCATCACCATAACCCTTTGCTATTCACCTTTGAAGTTGTAGTCTTGTTTCATCACCGCTGTTGAAAAACCTAGTTTATAGTGAGCCACTCACCCGATTTTGCCGCTGCACCCATCCGTATGCAGTTGTGCCGACAATAGTCTGCTACAATTGCTTCAACCAACTGCTTCCTCCATTCCAGTCACTGCAACCATCAACCATCCGTGTTAGACATCGACCATCAACTGAACAAAATCATAATTTTTCTGTAGCCTTGCTGGCCACACACTCTTCTCCACCACTGATTCCCGTGTACGTTTTTCGTCGTCAACCAACCGTTGCCGGTGTTGTCGGTTGTCACCAAGTCCTTAACCAAGCCCCTGTTGCCTGGCTATCAACACCCTTCCGCTTTTCCAACAGGCTTAAACGTAGCATTTCTGCTGTTAAGCATCGTGCCTGAAAATCAAACGGTGACATCAATTGGGAAACCGTAACCCGTCATTCATGTCTGCCTTAAAAAAATCACATTTTTTCTTCTTCGATTGGTTCAAGGTTATTTAAATAAACAAAAGGAGAGCAGATAATAATATTTATTATAAGAAGCTAGGAAGGGGTTACCTTTAAACCCTAAGCTTAGCGACAAACACAAAAGAAATTTCATCATTGAAGAAAGATAGTCTAATTTGAAGATGAATAGAGAAACTATGGATGCCATACACAACTCTACATTTTTGATCAGATGTCCATTTTGTGGAGCAAGAGATCAGTATTTATCGATTTTTAAAAATTGCACAATACCTTGTCCCAAATATCGAAGATTGGTTACTTTAGAAGAATATCAAGATAACGCCCAGACACAAATTAATAAATTAAAAGAAGAAATCGCAAAACTTCAAAAAAAGAATGAAGCATCAGAAAAGAAATATAAAGATCTCCATGATCTGTTTCATGAAAAATCAACAGAAAGCAACGAAGAAATTTGGCATCTAAGGAACTATAATGAGAAACTTCTTGCACAAGTCAAAAAGTGTAAAACTAAGAAGCACAAGTTAGAACAAGAAAAAGAAAGTTTTGACAAAAAATTCAACGAAAGTCTATCAAAGAAAAAAGAGGAAAATTTATGCTTAAAGGGGACCTTAACAAAAAATTATTAGAACAAATCAAGTGTTTAAAAGACGAGAAGCTTGAAGGCCAAAACAAAGTTGACTCAGAAAATGAGGAATGCTTACGTCTCAAAAATCATAACTAAAATATGCTCAAACAGATTAAAAAACTTAAGGACGATAAGAAATCATTAACGAATAGGTTCGAAGAAATTGTCGCAAAGGAAGCATAAAAATCGCTAGATGTAGTAGTCCAAGTTGGGGAAGAAGAAACAAACACTGATTCCACTAATCTCACAGTTCAGGGAAATCCAAATTCTATTGAAGTGAAGTCACATGTAGAAGTTGCAGTTCAAACGATGGACATTCTGAATGGTGATTCAGTCATCAATTCAATAACAACAACTCCTGAAGGAAATCAGGAAACATTCACTAACATGATAAGGGAAAGTCCAACCAAAAGAACTATGTATCGACATCTGAATTACAAGAGCAAACTTTCCAATCAATCTACGTTCTAGTATCACTTAGAAAATAAATGACAAGTTTATGTTTCTAGGAATACTGAAGTTTGCAGAATCCAGTCCCACGATAACAATTCATCACAAAATTTGATTCTGCAGAAGATCAATCTACGATGGTCCGATCCGTTCTCAGTATGACAATTTTATATATCTCTCCAAGGATCATACCAACTTGTATCGACAAAGATGACTGTCCCGACACGAGGAGACACTCGTAGCAAACAAAGAGATCAAGCCCCTTTCATCAACAAGCTTTGAGGACAAAGCTTTTTGAAGGGGAAAGCAATGTTATGAACATAAATTATGTAAAAATAGATAATAAATAATGATTATAATAATACATAATCAAATAATAATTAGTAAACAAAGAGGCATGTCTCTACAGACATGATTCTTCATGAAATGATACTTACCTGGCTATATATACAGGACCCTCATTCTCATTTGTATCATCCTACATCAATTCTTTAATACAATATACAATTTACAATCACTGTCTTACAATGGATGTCTTTGTCTTCAAAGTATTTTAAATATTTCTGCTGCATATACGACTTTTGGTCGTTCCAAACGCCTGATTAGGATTAGTGTTTGGGATGTCTAGAATTTTATTGAAAGTCCACATGTCAAGAGTTCCACATATTTGAGTAATGAGAGCTGAAGCGACATCTACTTGGTATTGTGTTGGTGAAATTGACATTACAACTTTTGAAGGGCACAAGTCTTTCCTATGAACTATGTTCTTTTCTAAGTTGCATGAAACGGGGAAACGGGTACACGAGTTTCCGAAAAGGGAAGCGATACGAAACGCGACCTCCCCAAATTTTGGAAACGGGGAAACGCGATATTTATATATATATATATATAGTATATATATGTATCTGTTGCAATCATAAAGCAATAAATGAACATTATAATTTATACACTTAACATAGATTTATTTACATACATTACTCATGGAGATCACATAAGAAATAAAAATATCGAATATCCAAAAGCAACTTATAATAAAGTCCAAATCTCAAAATCAAGCCTTTATTATATAATAATATGAGGCTGCAGTAACAAAGACTAAAAGCTTGCAAAGAGAGATCAAATCAGGATTTCTGGCATCTAACATCCCATTCTTAGAAAGGACCATGGGTGAATGGGGAGTCCTCCTCCTACATATTGAACGACCTTAAGTCCCTTGATTAAATACAACGTTTCATACCCTAGACCTACAGATCATTCAGTATTAAGGAGTTTTCCCCTGCATAGAGGGCTTGTTCTCTTATTAAATACAGATTCATACCCTAGTACATGATAAAATCCAATGATTGCCCCTCCCCTGAAATCCTGAATCTGCTGGTTGGAGTAGATCTAAAATTCACTTCTATAGGAAACCAATGAGGGCGAAACCACTCTCAAACATCCTAAGTCATTTCATGGTAATGTTAAAAATTTAAGTAAAATGATGAAAATAAAAAATATAGGAGAATATTATTTTTACTTTAAGAATTTAACATTACCATGAACTGCATATCAACATTAGGGCAAAAATTCACTTTTATAACTTTAGACACGCATCTAGAAGCAACAAGAAGTCACTAACATACCCTAAAAGTAAATTAAAAAACAAATTAAAAAAAACACAAGTTAATGAGGAAACGTAGGTTGTACGGCCCTGAAACGCGTTTCCGGCCGTACTGGCCACGTTTCCGTTTCAGGAAACGTGGCAGTACGGTCGGTAACGCGTTTCACGGCTGTACCAAACGCATTTTCGCGTTTCGTACCCGTTTCCGTACGGAAACGGACCTCTATACCACGTTTCCTGCAACATAGGTTTTTTTACATGTTGGCTTGTTTAGAAGCTAGGATTGGTACTTTGTGGGGCCATTTGGTATGTTGATGGTGACTTTTTCAGCCTTGAAGAGTGCTTTTTTGATTTTGGCCTTGCTTAGTGTGCTTTAGGATTAGTCCTAAAAATGCCCTTCAAGTCAACTATGATTCTTCAAGTCCATAACCATGATTCTTCACCCTAGAAAGTACCGAAAAATATGAAAAATTACATAGTGATCCATTTTGGATCAATACTACAAGATAATCTTAGGCTTCTTGCTTTTGACAAGAGCTAGTATTTTATAAATTTATTAGTCTCTTGTTTGTTTATTGAGACCTCCTTGATATGCTTTGGCAGTCCATTAACTTAGTTGTCTTAACTAATTTTTCATTTGATATTCTTCAAAGCTTAACTCTAATTTTAAGAAGATCTTCCCATTCTCGATTCATGCTCACTTTTGTTAAAATTTGACAGCTCGGATGGATTTCTCCTAGAAGAAATCATATCTTTTAGTTTTGTTTGAACCACCTGTAATAAAATTTCATTTATAACAATTTTAATAGGACTTTCCAAAAATAGTAAGTCACATCTCAATTTGGAAGTGACTTTTCAAAAATAGAAAGTCATGTCTAAATGATCAAGGATAATCTCGACATATGGCATCCATTTTAAAATAAAATCAATCATGATTATACAAGTCAAGAATTGGTATTTTTATCCTTACTAGTATTATTATTATTATGATACTATTATTTATAAAATAGTCTAAAGTCATTCACCTTTAATGGATTAATAAGAACGAATTCTCTCATGAAACAAGTAAATTAAATTGAAAATCTCTTACTTGGCAAATTGAACCTCTGCCTTGGAATAAAATAGTAACTCCACACTTAAGAGAATGTATCTCTCTCTCACCAATTCAATGTATGGCAAAAGTGTAACTCTTCCTCATTAAATGCACTTGTAATTCTCTCTTTCAATTCAATTTGTAACTCACCAAATATTTTCTCGTGTCTTAGTGTAACTATTAATTTTAGGTATGCTCTATGCTTAGCGCAATTTACTACAATTTTTCATATTAGCCAATGTCAATAGAATCACATCAGCATGATAGGAAAGTGCAGATAGAACATAAACATAAACAACATAAGACAAGCCAAGACAAGAGGACATAAGATGTGGCGCGAGCTAGGGACAAACCCCAATGTGGGGAATCCCTTGATCAAATCTTCTTATATTCTTCAACATTTTCAGCAGAGAGAGAGATAGTACAAATATACAAATATGAGATTCCTCAAAACATAGAAATATTAACCCAAGGCATCTTCCAGAACGCTGATGTCTTCTTGCTGCATTGACTGTCACTGCTTTATGAGATAGGGTATCAATATTCAATTCTCTTCCTTCACACAATTACCAATATAGGGCTTCAAGGTGCAGCTCCACTATTGTCATGCTTTCAAGCCAATACTGAGAACAATCTTTGCTGATGGCTATGGCCCGTGGCTTAGCCCAAAAACAAGTATGGCCTTTGCTCTTCAATCAACAAATAATATCAATGTAGCAGTATAAGTCCTACAAGGACTTGACTCAATCTGAATATGCTGATCTGAACTTTGGTCTAGGACATATTTCATTAATGTAATATGACTGTAGTTTACCAACCTTATAAATATTGCTCAGGAACAATCTCAATCACATCACTGTCATCATCATGCTGCTACTGAAATACTATGTTGACCCTTCAAGTCTCGATATGTTGTTAAGGCTTCTTCCCATCTGCGGATTGGGGTCTCTCTTTGATGTAGCTTAGGACCTCTTCATAACTGTGAAGCCTTCCTTTACTGTGGTTTATAGTTCCTCTAGCTAGTGGAGTAGAGCCCTCCTTAACTACTGGTTAGAACCTCTTTTGATAGCATATAGGTCCTCCTCATAAGACAACTATAAAGGTTTCTCCCTTCAACTGTGGCTAGGCTTCATGGCTACGGCTAAGATGTGGCTAAGTCTCCTTGCTTGAACAACAACTAATTCACACCCTTTAGGATTGTGTATTGAGCCTCTTTCTGACTGCGGATTAAGGGTTCATTTAGGTTGTGTATTGAGGCTCCATTTCACTGCATCTAGGGCTATAGCTCCCTTCTAGGACTGCGGCTAATTGTGTATAGAAGATTGTGGCCAGTGCTCTTTTGGAGCTTCATTTGACAACATATAGAGGCTCCCTTAGACAACGTATTGAAGCCTCTCCTTGTTGCGTAGAAGAGCCTCTTTTAGGACAGTGTAGGAGCCTCTCTTCACTATGATTTAATCTCTTTAGGACAACATATAAGACCTACGGCTAGGGCACGTTTTACAATAGCTAGGGCTCCTCCAAGGTTGCAGCTATGACTCTTCCTTGAAGACTGCGTTTAGGGCAGCGTTAGCCCTTCCTTGATAGCAGATTAGGGCACATCTGAACAATAGCTTCAGCTCCTAGTTTGGACTGTGGCTAGGGCATCATATCTCCATTAAGACAACATTTAGAACCCTTCTTGACTGTGGCCAAACTATCTCCTTTTCTCCTGCGTCTAGGGTTTCATCATCTAGACCTCTCTTGCCACCAAAACCCAAAACAGGTGGAGAGAGATCAAGAGTGAAGTGAGTGTGCAAAATAACTTGAAGAACTCTTCTATCTATGATGAAACGTTGAGGATAGGTTGGGGTAATTTGGTTGCTGGCCGACCATGATGATTGTCACATAACACATAAATTCATATCTCCATGAATACATGTTGGCATCGGATGATATTTAGCTCAATCCTACACCTCTTGACGAGAGGAATCCAAGAAAAATATCAACTGCCATAAATAAGAAGACCCACATGGAGTTTGGCCCTAGTTGTCAATTTTAACAGTAACTCTCTCTCTCCTTAATTCGAATTGTAACTCCTCAAGACATGTGGATATCTCTCTCTATTCTTAGGATGTGTTACACTTATCGTCAAGTAACTCCTCCCTCATGGAATTCGATTATCTTATTATTGGCTCAAGGCATGAATTCATTTTGTAACTCCTTTCCTTCTCATCTATTTAAGCAAGAGCAAGTGAGAGTTGATGTAGCATGTTCTTTGTGAAAAATAAGAGCTAGGGTTGAGTGTGTTCAAGAGAAGTGTGAGAGCAAGTGAAGAGTAAGAGAAAGAGAAGTGCTGGAGCAAGTGTGAAGGACAAGATCTGATCAAGAGAAGGAGGAGATCTTCAAGCAAAGAGCAAGAGCACTTCAGCTGCAAGTTGATCAGACATTGGTGACTTTATTCATTCTCATTCTCTCTCTCTCTCTCTCTCTCTCTCTCTGTACTCTGCTGAACAACTAAATAAATCTAATAGAAGAAGAATCATTTGGGTTTTACCCTTGTGGGTTTTTCCCTAGTCATTGGACCTAACTCTCAGTGTCTCATATTTGTGCTTGGTTGTCTTTATATGATTCTTAAGTTTATGTTTTATCTATAATTGTTGATCTGAAAAGTTGTGAAGAAGAAATCTGCGTTTTAAGTAATTGTAACAACATAGAACATTCAATTTTCTGCAAAGTACATTCAGTTTTTTGCAAAGTATATTCAACTTTTTGCAAAGTATATTCAGCTCTTTGCAAAGTACATTCAATTTTTTGCAGAGTACATTCAAATTTTTACTAAGTACATTTAGTTCCATTTAGTTTTCTGCGAAGTACATTTAATGTTCTCCAAGTAAATTCAGTTTTTTGCACAGAACTTTCAAGTTTCTACAAATAATTTTTTAAATTTCTACATAGAACTTTCAGATTTTAACAACTTTACTTGTCTTAACTAAGTTCTCATTTGACATTCTTCAATCTTAACCCTAATTTTAATAAGAGCTTCATAATCTCAATTCATGCTCACTTGTGTTTAAGTTTGTGGAGAATATCCTTAGGACATTCTTTTATTTGCATTTGCATGTACTACTCTTGGATAACTCTTCTTAGATAGGTATAGTTCTATGATTCTCCATGGGTTTCTAACCCTTCATATACCACATGATATCAAATTTGCTAAGGGGTGGTTGGAATATTCCTCATTTAGTTCGTGTAGAGGATGAACATTGTTTTGATAGAATGTTACTCATTTCTAGGTTATGCTGGTTATAAATGGAGATGTAGGTGCATTATTTCATTTCCCATGATAATGAGATTACCATAGTCCTTCGCTTATTGAGGTGGAATATATCTTGTTCTCTTGTTATAATTTGTCTCATCATGCAGTGGTGTCCTATGATGTTGTAAGAAGGCCAAACAAAATAGTGCTGCTTGCATTTTTTTTCTCATTTTAATGGAGCATAAATATCCCTACAGGTTCATTCTGTGGTTGAAGGTAGGCATTGCTCAACCATGTCCATTAGTTCTCTCTGCATAAGCAACACAGGAGTACCCTTGGAGAATAACATTTGCTGAGAGTTAAACCTGAAGAATCTACTCCCTTTATAAGTTCTGTTGTATATGTAATATGTTCAATGGTAGATCTAAGACTTTTGTGATCCATATTGCAAATAAGAATGTCTTTTGGATTAATCACATCATTAGGATTTGGTTGACATTTCAAACCAATTAATGTGGTTCATCCTTAGGACAAAGGTGAAAAAATTAATCAATCCTAAAGAATAATTAGCAAAGATACATCAAGGTCTAGAGTAAGTTGTTAGGAATTAGTTATTGAATTAATTAAATAATATTTAGTTATAAACTAGCTGTTGGAAATTAGCCATTATATATA
>APFE031507335.1:30369-42036 GCA_000404065.3 Pinus taeda
CATGTACAACTGCTGCTTTATTTGAATGAACAGTAACATTATTGACTTGCTGCTGATGGGTGGTTGTCTCAATGTTCTGAACAAAAACAGGTTCAGAATGATGTCTATTTTGATGTAGCTCTTCCTGCTGTAGTTGTGATTCAAGCTGCAAAAAATCAATCTTTTCCTGTGCATTTTGTAGACATGTCTGAATTTCTGAGAGAAAATCCTTGCTGATTTTGACTGTATTATTCGTAGTAGAGAGTATTAGATTGTCCACTAACTTTAATATTGCACTAATTGGAGCCATTTTTAATCCTCAAAAAATAGTAAAACAATGAGGAAAAGATGGACACCAATTGCTCTTTTATACTTCAAATCAATCAGCTTGCAATAGATTCGGCACACAAAGAATGGTGATATCCGGAAAACAGACTCCTCACTAAAAAAATGAATTTTCTTCAATTCACTTGAGAATTTAACTTCCAACAAAGCTACAAGCAATTTAGGCCTCAAAGAGATATTTTCCTGTACCAGCCTTGAATCCAAGGGAACTTGTCTTGGCAACACTTCAATAACAATCTCTGATATAATACCATGAAACTTGCTAATTAGGAATCAAATCAATACATATCTTCCTGTGACCTGTATGCCTTCTCCAGCGCTACCAAACCATTTTATCTCAACTATAATATTTGCAATGGCATCCCACTTCACCATGCAAGCTAAGATCTCTTCAGTAAGTGGCATTCCAAATCGAAGCAGTCTGTTGCTTGATCCTCAAATCACTATTTCTTTGCTCTTTTTCATATTAAGGGCACCTACATCCTAGTGGGATGATTGCATATAGCACTAAATAACAATGAAAGAGAGAGACACTGAAGGTATTTGCCTCACTTTTAATCTGAGGGTTGCAAAGAAACTGGGTTAATTCACTCTAACATGGACAACTTAAAGGCTGTCATCAGTCGCAAAGCTTTTGCAGAATGATTGATGGCAAGACTTGCGCTAGCCTTGCCTGGCCTCCCTCCTCTCCCTTGGATTGGCAGAGAAAACGCAGAACTAGGTATCAAAGGCCCGGGAGTGTAGTGGCATGCAACGCGGAGATTGATTATTGACCCAGTTGGAAAGAATCCAGCCCTAACTGAAGGCTAAAGTCTGTTATGGCCCTGAAAACTACGACTCAGAAATAGACGTTGGAAGGTCAAATCACAAAGTTTGATTTTTGTAATGGTTACGACAGAAGAAATTTGAGTCCAATTACCTGTGTTCTCCGGCTGCTGTTCGGATTGCATACTTCTTAGATTAGCAGGGATCTAAGAACAGTCAGCGTTCAATTTTTGCCAAGATGGGAGTCCTAGTGCAAAGACTAAGAGGAATCGAGAGCGGATTGTCGTCAAGCAATCTTAAAAGATGTCTGCTTGCTCTTGTATCCAGTGCTTTCATAGGGGCAAGCTTTATAATTAAGAAGAAAGGCCTGAAGCGTGCTGGAGCAACGGGAGCTCGAGCGGGTGTAGGTGGTTACACATATCTTCTAGAACCTCTCTGGTGGGCAGGAATGATCACCATGATTATGGGTGAGGCTGCGAACTTTGTAGCTTATGTCTTTGCTCCGGCTGTTCTGGTTACACCTCTAGGTGCCATGACTATCATTGTGAGTGCTGTATTGGCACACTTTATCTTGAAAGAGACCTTGTATAAGATGGGTATGCTAGGATGCCTCATGTGCATAGTTGGTTCTACAGTTATTGTAATTCATTCACCCCAGGAGCGTTCCATTGATTCAGTCACAAAAATTTGGCATCTGGCTACTCAACCTGCATTTTTGTTAAACACACAGTCAAAGGAACTCAACGGATACCATACGAACACATGATCTTCGCAGAGCACGCAACAGGCCACCGGACTGTCAGGCGGAATTCGATCAATATACTGTGCAATCTTACGGCTTGTCTCAATCTTTTGAGCACCGAATTGGGGAACTTGAAGGCGGAAATGACTGATTTTCAGGCTTCGGAGAGGCAGAGAATCTGCATAAACAGTGAATTTGAAACCACGGTGAGAAGTGGCAGTGCTTTAAACATCTGAGACAGTGTTTTTAAAAAATTGTGGAACAGTGGCAACATTCATAGAAGCGCATGAAAAAATGACGCTGTCAAACGCTCCAGAACAGTTTCCCCACACACCTGCCGCCCCCAAAACAGCTAGAACATGGTGGAATGAGCTCGGACGGGTATGCATAAAGCGTTAAACAATGAAAAACATACGCAGAGGCACCAACGCATATCTGGGCAGGCAATGGAATATGGAGCAGATCACAGGTTATGTTTGGACAGAGGCAGAGCAATGCTTATTGTATTCAGAGGAACAGGCAGGCGCAGGTATAAAACATCTATGACACTGACGCAATGAGACAACGTTTGCAGCTGGTCTCTTGACAGAGGTAGAGGTCAGGTAACGCAGAACTGACATATATAGAGACCACAAAACAAGTGGCTCAAATTGGAGCATGACAAGAGAATGCCTGCTCTAATACCATGTTAAACACACATGGACAACAAGAGAGATATGAAAGATAAAACATGTGAGTTCATTTTTTATTAACATGAGATATACATTTATAGTACATTGTTGTGACCGTTGGGATTCACATCCCAAGGTCTCTTGGACTACTTAGTCTATTCAGCTTCCACACTAACCCATTTAGGATTAGGTCTCCAACAGGAAATGTGGGATGTTTTGGGATTATAGGATTAGGGTTTGGGGATTTACAATTGAGATTTTGGAAAGGGGAATTTGGGATAGGGTATTAGTGAATTTAGGGGGTAGGGGAACTAAGGGAATAATGAAATCAAGGGACAAATGGGATGAGGAAGTGAACTTGGTGACAAAACAGTGAATTGAAACCCTAGCAGCAAGTTTCTTTGAGGTATTTTAAAAGGTAGGGTTTGATTGTTTTAAACAAGCACCATGAAACACACACCATCAAACCATCATCGAACTTGGATAGAAAACAACTTCAAAAGGTCAACCTACTTGTATCAAGATCAATTCATGCAATTTCGGGCGATTGGAGCGAGTTTGGGCCGTGTTGGGGTTCTCTGGCTGTGTGCGCCGCGCAACACGCCCAATGTGCCGCGCCTCCTGCCCAGTGCGCCGTGTCGAGCAACCTAGTGCGATTTTCACCCAAACTTCACACTCACTCACCAAAATTGCTATGTCTTGCTTCTCTTTTGCAAATGAACTTATCCAATGAAGGAATAGCTTATAAACAAAGAGCTTTTGAAATTTTGGCTCATGAAACCCCCTTTCATAATGTTTTGGATTTGACTTTATCTTTAAACTCTGGTTTTTGGACTTTTTCACTTCTTTTAAGTTTTATGATGAACTAAATGACTTGAGCTTTGCTTGTTTTGCAGGTGTTGGAGCTTTTTTGGGCTAAGGAAAGAAACCAGGGTGCAGATGAAGGAATTTACAATGAGGAAAACAAAATTTTCATGATTTTTGTAAAATAAAAGCTAAATACTCAGTTTTTTCCTCAAAACAGAGTTTTGAGGAAAAACACAATTTCAAACACTTGGTGATGAAAGTTATTGATGTTGAGACCTCCTCATGGCCTGTTGGTAATTATTGGACATTTTGAAGCATTTATTGACGAAACCCTAATGGAACCCTGACCTAATTGACAATGAAACCCTAAAGACAACCTTTTGCAATTTTAGATAAAAAAGAAGACTGTATATGCCTTTTTAATGAACAACAATGAACCAGTAGGTAAATGACATGAGGGAAACTGTAGGAAAACCACTCGCATCAGATGATCCATGCGCCTAATGGAATGCAGATGACTGGGTGGGACACCTAATATGAAATGCAACAAGAAGATTTGATCTCTGACGGAGGGATGAAGATATCGACACTAACAGGGTTAAATCTGCGAGGCTCTGAAATCGGAAAAAATCATAAAAATGGGGATAAAATCGGCAAAAATCAGCAAAAAGTCGGCAAAATAAAAAAAAAAATACTAAAAAATACAAAAATCAAGATATTTTTGGGAAAAAAATTGTTCGGTGATTTAATCGGCCGATTTAATTGTTTCAGGCAAAAAATCGCGATTTTCGCAACACTGTGCCGAACGCCCAAAATGGTGTGTCCAACCCTGAAAAATGGTGCATGAGGGGTTCATGAGATGTTTTTTCTTGCCAGAAATTCTTTTCTTCTCACATTCCACAAATGGCTTCTGTTGGGTTCAGTAAGTTCATGGAAGTTAAAAATTCCACGTACAAAACAAATGATAGAGAAATGATTTGTGTATGTGAATATCCATATGAATATATCAGATTGGACCTCTGCCAAGTAGCTTACAAATAGAGTTTTAATGCGTCCTTACAGTTTATGTTTTCAGTGTTGGGTTTTAAGATGCCAGGTTAAATGCGCAGATGTTGTAACATAGTTACTGAATATGGTAGAAATCATACTGGAAGGGTTGTTTGTGTTATTTTCAGTGCAAACTAATTCCTCAACTTCATAGTTTATTGGGATGTAGTAGTGGTTTATTAAGCTAAGGTGTTGTTCATGAAAGGATGTAGAAGGATGACATTATGTATCTGGTGGGGATAAAATGAATTTCCTGGAGGTCAGGTTTATATATATTAAATTTATAAAATTGTTTATAGAATTATAATATGGCCCCGATGAATCCATGTACCTTGTTTCAAAAAGTGATGCACCCATCCCCGAACCCATGTTTCCTGGCAATATAGCTTCTAGTTGACACTGGCATCTGGGCTTTGTTTGTAGCGATTTATGCACTGAATTACTCTTGTCATTTCAAAATGTTACTTGTGGGTTTGTCTAATTTTTAGTTGATGGCAATTTGATGACTGTCTTGTTAGCTTATATTTTACAGGACAGGTGAGCTATCCGTTATTTGTTCATTGCCAGTGCCATAGTCATGTTTACTGGTGTCTTTTAATGAAAGGCCACAATGTAGACTTCTGTGCTATTTTTCTGTATTAGATGTTGATTGACAATTTACTGTTTATGTCTTTTTAATTTTGCTTGCAACAGCATTGGCATGGCATCCTTTCCATGAGGAGTTATTCGTAAGTGGGAGCTATGATGGAGCGATTATTCACTGGCTTGTTGGGTAAATATTCAAGATTCAGATTCTATCTTGGAAGAATTGAAAATTAGAAAATGCAAATTTATGATATTGTTAAATGGTTATAGACAAGTCAAATGACATGAATTGCTACATTATGTTCACTCAAAATTAATGATTTTACTAGTTCTGTTTGTATTCAAAACCGACTAATGCAAACTTAATGGATCAGATAGTAGAACATGATGTACACTCATTTAGACGCTTTCCTCTTTGCCATGGACCTGCAATGAATATAGGATAGATGATACTGCATGTACTATGTACCTTAATTATGGAGGAATTAGAGTTTGTCCGAGGGAAAATTCTGAAAATGCCAAATGTGTTAACCTAGGCTGGTTTTGGTGATATTGCCCACTTATTATACCAACATTGCTTTCCTGTGCAGACATGAAGTTCCTCAAGTTGAAGTACCCAATGCCCATGAGAGTGGAGTATGGGACCTTGCGTGGCATCCTATGGGTCACATCCTCTGCAGGTAGTTCATTTTACATTTGTTGGTATAAGATTTCTCTCTCTCTCTCTCATCTCAAATGATGTTCAGGTTTTATCACCCAATGATTCCTAGTGTATTTCAAAATTGTTTCCTTTATTGGATTTTTATTTATATAATATTTTTTGAAGCCTAACTCTACCTATAACTTTGTATTTGAAGTGAGATGACTGGTAACTATTTTTAATACATGCTTCATCTTTATATCAAGATATTTGATGACGTATTAAATTGTAGTTTTTACTGTCATAAAAAACATTGGTTTTGAAAGATAACATGTTAAGATTTATCAGTGTATGTGGACAAACAAATATGGCATAAATCTTAAAAATTATGGCATAAATATTAACAATTACTGTCAACTGGAATCCACATCAAGATATGCCAATACTAGAAATTAAAATTCCAGACATTTGTTATTTTTCATCCTTCAACTGCACTAATGCGTGCAATAATGACACTCTCATGACACTCTCATGCGACAGAGTTAAGATAGTCTTTGATATGTATCGTGCTTGTTATTTTGCTTTGAAGTACTGATCAGTCTGAAATAATGGGATATTGAAATATACACATTCAATTTTTGTCATATTCATTTCAAATTTTATTAACTCGTCTATTGTTTTTCTGAAATGATGCTTATATCTCTTCTGTTCTACAGTTCGTATTCTTCTTTTTCGGAGTTTATTTTTTCTTCTTGATTCTGTCCTTTTCTTTTTTTAATTGCTCACTTTGACTACTAACATATTCAAAATCTGTACAGTCAAGGCATTTTTACAATTAAAAGGTGGGCCATATGGATACCAAAACTGACCTAGATCATCTCTCAAAAGTAAATATTTCCAGTTGGCCATAAATCATTTAAACTGACTGTCTCTATACTATATAGTGCACTGCAGATGACAAAATGACTGAAGGTCCACAAAACTTTGTGAAACACACAATTCATTGATTGACAGAAATAAGAATATATATTATTAATTATTGACTGATGGATACAATTGTGGGAGGATCCTGGCTTAAATACTGCCTTGGGTGCCTCTTGGTGAATGGGCATGATCAAAGATCATGCCCTTTGCCTAATTAACTAATAATTATAGACTCATTAATTTTTACATAACATTACCTTCCTCTTGAAAAGATGCTTTGTCCTCAAAG
Source organism: Pinus taeda (assembly GCA_000404065.3). NCBI lineage: Eukaryota > Viridiplantae > Streptophyta > Pinopsida > Pinales > Pinaceae > Pinus > Pinus taeda. The sequence continues at coordinate 37,164 of APFE031507335.1, forward strand.
CATATGTAATGACGGGCTCTGTTGACGAAACACTTATGTGTCCCAAGAAGCTTCGTCTGGTAAGTCCTTCCACTTGATCAGGTATTCTTTGATTACTTGTGATCGCAACTTCTTTTCTCTGATGGAGATGATACCTTCTTGTTTCAGAATGAGCCTTCCTTTGTCATCTAAAGTCGGAAGTGTTGTTTGTGTTGATTGATGTTCATCAAGTGCCTTTTTAAGGCAGGATACATGGAAAACGTTGTGAACACGACTTTTATCAGGAAGGCTTAAACTGTATGCTACTTGGCTGATTTTTTGTTGATTTGTTATGGTCCATAAAACCTTGGTGCCAATTTGTGTTTTCCCTTCTGTTTTCAGGACCACTGCTTGTAACACTGAAGTTTAACAAATATCCATTCTCCAACTTCAAATTCTCTTTTTGTTCTATTTTGGTCAGCTTGCTGCTTCATATGATTTCTTGCATTTATTTAGATTTTCCTTAAGAGTTTGGACGACTTTTTGGGTTTCTTCCAACTAGTTTTTAACAACTAGAAGTTTCATTTTGATAATAACAAAGTCGTTCCATTTTGGAGGTTCATAACTGTACAAATTTTGAAATGGAGTCATTTTCATTAACGTGTGGTAAGTAGAATTGTACCACGATTCAGCGAGATGTAACCACTAGACCCACTTATTTTGTTTGTCTGTGGCATAACAACGTAGGTAGGTTTCTAAACATTATTTGAAAATCTCTATTTGAAGATGGTAGGCTGAACTCATGTTGAGGTAGGTTCCTATATAATTGAAAAATTCCTTTCAAAAATTGCCCTTAAATTTGGCATGTCTAAGGGGAACCCATGTAATTTGTAAACATTTTTGCAAAATATCTTAACGATTTGTTTTGTTGAATTTGATCTCCTCATTCCAATAAAGTGCGCATACTTGGTAAGTCTGTGGACTACTACAAGAATTTTATCCTTACCATCAAACATAGGTAAACCTTCGATAAAGTCCCTTGATATCTCTTCCCTTTTTTTATTTGAGATATTTAAGGGATGAAGAAGTCCAGGTGTCATAATAATTTCATTTTTATTCCTCTGGCATTGACATTTAACGCATTCTGCTACATATTTTTGAATATCATTACTCATTCCCTTCCAAAAGAATGACTGATTTGTGGTAGCATCGGATGTGCTCTAGCCATGAAAATTGGTGGAGAGGCTAAAGCACATGAGATATCCAAGACCTAGAAATGGTTTTGGTGAAATTCCACCCAGTTAGAGAGATATTAAAATAATTAATATTTTTAATGGGGTTCCTAAGTCTAAACTGAAGAAAATAAAAATATTAATGAGTACTAATATAAAACTGTGTGAGAATATTCTAAATGACATGGATCAAGCCAAATCTAATCTTAGCCATTGATTAGAGAATTAATCTTGGTAGTTGAAGACTCAACAAGAAAAGTATAAGAGGAGGCTTGAGGGTCAGTTGGAGATACACCAAGATTGATCAGTTAGTTCACTTTTCTGGAGCGGGGTTTGCTAAGAAAATTCGAACAAGTGATTTGTTGCAGTGAGGGGCATTGAGTACATAGCAAAGAGGCAGAGGTAGTGCCTGAGGGTCAGCGCAGTGATTGAAGAGGTTGATGCAGAGGTAGCTAGAGACTACGTAGAGGCTGAGGGGCTTGCGTGGATGACGCAGAAGGCCAAAAAGATGACTCAGAGAGGTAGAAGGCTGATGCAGAGGGCTTAGGAGCTACGTAGAGGCTAGCAGGGCTGACGCAGAGCCTTGGAGAAGCGACGGAAGGATTTTCGTGGGGCAGACTAGTGCTGAGAAGCTGAAGATATTTCTTCGAGAAGAGGTATTATTGCCATGTAAAAATTAATCAATGAATGAATTGAATTGATTTCCATGAGCAGAATGTAGCTCAATAAGTAATACAGAGATATTTATAGTAATAGAAACATCAAGTTTCTATTAGGAAATAGAAACAACCTGTTTCATCTAAGACACTGCTAAAAATGATAAAAATAGCAACAACTAATAAGAATGAGCATTAAACACTAAATAGTATTATTTTAATACCCTCCCTTAATGCTCAATCTATTTACAACACCAATAGACCCTCTGAATTTTACAAACTTATCAGGACCAAGAGGCTTGGTGAAGATGTCTGCGGGCTGCTCCGTTGTGGGAACATATTGCAACTGAACGATCCGTCTTCAACAAGCTAGCGAATGTAGTGGCAATGGGTTTCCGCATGCTTTGTTCGTTCATGAAAGACTGGATTCTTGGCAAGTTTGAGCACTCCCTGATTATCACAAAACAAGGGAGTAGGACCTGTCTGGGAAACATGCATATCCGCAAGCATACGTTGAAGCCAAACTGCCTCACAAGATACCTTAACTGCTCCCCAATACTCTGCTTCTGTTGAGGAGAGAGCCACTGCCTGCTGCTTCTTACTAGTCCAGGTGACAACACCGGATCCTAGACTAAACACATACCCAGCTGTAGATTTTCGGTCATCAACTGAACTGGCCCAGTTAGAATCTGTGTAACTACTGAGTATAGGATCGAAACTTCGAGTGTATAGGAGTCCATAATCAGGAGTGCCACACACATATTGCAGCACACGCTTTGCTGCTATCCAATGATCAGCCTTAGGAGCTGACATGAAGCGGGAAATGTCACTGCAAAACTGATGTCAGGTCTAGTGGCAGTAAGGTAGATGAGGCTGCCTACTAATTGCCTGAATAAAGTTTCATCCACAAGGGGGGAGGATGACTGTGCTGAAAGTTTGAGCCCTGGTTCCATAGGAGTCATGACTGGTTTGCAATCCTGCATTCTGAACCTGTCCACAAGATTTTTGGCATACTTGGACTGAGAGAGAAAGATGTTGTTCTCAGTTTGCTAGACTTCAACCCCCAGACAATAATGAAGTCCCAAGTCTGTCATATCAAAGGTGCCGCATAAGTCTTGTTTGATCCCATGGATCAAATGTGCAGAGCTGCCAGTAATGATAAGGTCATCCACATAGACAACCACAAACAAAATATCATGACCAGTATGTTGGATATACAGGTTTGCATCAGATGGGCTCCGCTGAAAGCCATGATCTATCAGATACTGATCAATTTTCATGTACCAAGCCCGAGGAGCTTGTTTCAATCCATAGAGTGCTTTAACTAATCTACACACTTTTTGTTCTTGACCGACAACCTTGAATCCTGGAGGTTGCATCATGTAGACTTCTTCCTGTAAGTCACCATTTAGGAAAGCACTCTTTACATCCATCTGATGAACTTTCCAATTGAACTGAGCTGCTAGGGCAAGGACAAGCCGGATGGTACTCATCTTGGCTGTAGCAGCAAAGGTCTTTTCATAGTCGATGGCTTCCTTCTGTGAGAACCCTCGAGCAACAAGACGAGCTTTATACTTGTCTAGGGTTCCGTCAGCTTTGTATTTCACTTTATACACCCATTTGCAGTTGATGGGCTTTTTCCCTGTAGGAAGATCAGAAAGGGTCCACGTTTGGTTCTTCTGAAGACTCTGGAATTCAGCTTCCATACCCTGTTCCCACTCAGATGTACCCTTAGCCTCTGAATAGGTTTGAGGCTCAGAAATACTGTGTAGGTTAGCCATAAGAGCAAAATTTACTGTAGACTGTTGTTTGCTCTTTATGTCTAGAAGTTCTACCTTTAAGGAGCTCATTTTTCCGAAGATCACCAATGGTTTTAGCCCACCATTTAGGCCGAAGAGTAGAGGAACCAATATCAGGAGCAGGTGGAGAAGGCTCAAGAACAATAGGAGCAGCAAGAGGACGGTTATTTTCTGGAGGAAGCTTAGGTAGTGTATTATCAAATACTGATGTTGCATCATCCCTCCCATCAGGTGGACCTACCAGAAGAAGAACACTAGGAGGCTGATCCTCAGAACTCTGCTCAGAAGGAGAAGACTGAAAGAATCCTCTGTCTTCATCAAATACTACATCCCGACTGAAGCTAAGACGACCAGTGACTATATCTATCAGCCTATAGGCCTTGTGATGATCACTGTACCCTGTCATCATGAGTTTCTGGCTTTTGGAATCCAACTTAGAGCACTTAGCAGCTGGAATCTAAACATATGCAATTGAGCCAAATACTTTGAGGTGACTGATCTTAGGCTTACGGCCAGACCAAACCTCTTCGGGAGTCTTCCCCTTAACAGCCTGAGTAGGTGATCGGTTAAGAAGATAGACAACAGTGAATACTGCTTCAGCCCAGAATTTGTTCGGAACACTCCTGTGTTGTAACATGGAACGAGCCATTTCAGCAACCGTACGGTTGCGGCGTTCGACAACACTGTTCTGCCGAGGAGTGTAGGGTGTAGTTAACTGGTGTTTGATGCCATGAATGTCACAGAAGTTGGAAAAAGCAGAAGAACAAAATTCCCCCCCGTTATCTGTCCTAAGAGTCGTGATATTACAGCCAAACTCTTTTTCAACTAAGGTTTTAAACATCTGAAAGTTACTAAATGCATCAGATTTATATTTTAGAAAATACACCCACATCTTTCTACTAAAATCATCTACAATAAGCAAAAAATATTTGCAACCAGTAATAGAAGATGTATTCATAGGACCACAAATATCAACATGAATTAACTAGAGTACCTTAGATGCGCGCCAAGATTCTCCATCCTTGAATGAAGATCAATGTTGCTTGCCAGCTTGACAGGCGATGCATACTCCCAACCAATGTTACTTGGGAGCGGGAGCGGAAGCGGGGAGCGGGAGCGAGAGCGGGTGCGGGAGCGGGAGCGGGAGCGGGAGCGGAAGCGGGAGCGGGAGCGACCATTTTCAGAAGCTCCCGGTTTGGGAGCGAATCCGGGAGCGATTTTTTAAAAA
>APFE031507335.1:44615-55164 GCA_000404065.3 Pinus taeda
AAGATGTATTCATAGGACCACAAATATCAGCATGAATTAACTGGAGTACCTTAGATGCGCGCCAAGATTCTCCATCCTTGAATGAAGACCGGTGTGCTTGCCAGCTTGACAGGCGCCGCATACTCCCAACTGCTGAGTCTGAATATCAGGTAACCCTGACACAAGTCCCTCCCGAGAGCGCTGAGAGAGACACTGCATGTTTAGATGCCCATATCGCTGATGCCATAGAGTGCTTATGGGAGAAACACAAGCTGCTAGAGCGACTTCTGGAGAATCACCAGTGTCAAGAAGTCTATATAGACCATGATCCTCTAGGCCAACAGCGACCGTAAGACTAGTCTCCCTGTCGATAATGGAGCACTTGTGCGCACTGAACACTACATCAAGCTGAGGAGAGTTCCTCATAATCTGGCTGACAGATAGCAGATTAATTTCCATACCAGGAACATAGTACACATTCAGGAAGATGAGTGTGCGCCCACCAGACTGGATCTGAACTGTACCTCTGCCAACCACTGTGTACTTTTCACCTCCGCCAAATACCACGGAATCACTGAAAGCTGAGAAGTCAATAAACCAGTCACGTTTGTGAGAGAAATGGTGTGATGCACCAGAGTCAATGTACCAGGCAGAAGACAGGACATGATCTGAAGACCTTTTACCCATAAAGGCGTAAAAGGTCGATTCTGTTTGCTCAGAATGTTCTGCAACATTTGCTGTCTGATGGGGCCCTCCTTGTTTCTTCTGTTCAGAAGCAATCCTCTGTCGGCAATCTTTCTTCATGTGGCCGAACTTGTGACAGTGATTACACTGCACACTTTTCTTCCTAGTAGGATCAAAAGGTTGAGAAGAACCTTTTTGCTGAAAACACTGAGAGGACTGATATTTGGCAGCAAAAGCATTTTCTGAGGAGGCTGATGAAACACCACTACCAAACTGCTGTTTACAACGATCCTGCTGCAGGAGTTTGGTGCATAACTCTGGAAACTTCAGATCAACATTTGTGGTGGTATTGTTGAGTGTTTCTATGAAGTGTTCATAAGATTTCAGTAGACTTTTCAGAGTGATGACTACCATATCTTCTTCCTCCATGGTCCGACCAATGGCTTCGAGCTGATCTCGAATGTCTTTAATCCTGTTAAGATGTTCCTGTAAAGACATATGTTCATCCATCATGATGGAGAACAACTGATTCTTGAGAAAGAAAGCTCTACTCTTGTCGGATGTCTCGTGTAATTCCTTCAACTGTTGCTAGATTTCGGTAGCTGTCTTGCCAGAAGGAATCTGTGGTAACTGATCATCGGTCATAGAGAGTTTGAGAAGCATAACAACCTCTCGATTTCGATCATCAAACTTATCTTGATCGACTACCAGCTATACTAGGACGGAGCTCTTTGTTCAGAACAAGTTGGTCAAGACGCCTGTATTAAAAAATGGTCAACATTCTTTGTTTCCAGATGTTATAATTGGTGCCATTAAAGCACTGACTGCCTTCCAACATCATATTGGTTAGCGAGGCCATCTGCATGTTTCCCAAGACACAAAAAAACAACAAAGGAGTTTGACCCGGATTTTAATGCAGATGTCAGCTGATCCAAACGAAATTTGATAAGTGCAAATTTTTATGCAGTCAATAATTAATTTGAGAAATGACGTTCAACATAGAAGACACGCTCAGCCAACAATAAAGGACACGTTGAATACATTGTATAAGAGCGTTGATAAATACAACAAATAATAGGCCTTGGAAATTGAGTGTATATATGTCCAGCGCCCTTGCCGCTACAAAAAACAGGCACGCTGAGAACACCTGTATACAAGAACGCTCTTGTCGTATTTCTTCACGACAGTCTTTTTATGGCAATAACGTCATTGTCTGCGGCTCAATATGTTTGTATGTGCTGATTGGACTCCTCCAACGGCAGTGACAACAACTTGGATAGATAGCGACAGTGACAACAGTAGCGAGAATAAACAAAGTATGAATGCTGATTTCGAAAATTTTGGCGGATTCGAGTGCGCACCTGAGTAACGCAGAATCTTCGACCCCGAGCTTTATGACCACTGTGTTGTGCCTCGTTAGAGAATTTGAAAATGGAAAATTGGTTGGCGTACTTACGTGGAAAACATTGTTTATATAATAGTCTTTATTCTAGACAGCGTAGTGGATGAGGACGATGAGGGCAGAAGTGGTCCTCTCGCACACACAAAAAAAAACTCACACAAAGATCCAAGCGGGAGTCGACCTGCCAGGATCACGCGAGATATTTTCAGCTTCACGCCAAGCACGGTGCCGCTGAGACGTTTTGACGGTTGCTCATCTGATCTTTGTATTTCTCACCACCCTTCAAGCCGGGCTGTATTCCACCTATATCGTGGAGATTTTGCGGGGTTTAGTTATATTTGTAAGCCAAGATGCAGATATTTACGAAGACTATCACAGGGAGGACAATCACTGTCGATGTTTGAACACAATGATATTGTTGATAATATGAAGAAAAAAATCCAGGACAGGGAGGGTATTCCTCCAGATCAACAACGATTATTATTTGCTGGAAAACAGCTAGAAGAGGGGCGCACTCTAGCAGAAAAAAATCGAGATTGATATTGAACCCAATGATACAATTGAGCGAATTAAGCAGCAAGTTGAGAGAAAATGAGGGAATACCGCCTATACAGCAAACAATGAAACTCCCAGGTTCGATCCCACGACTTGTCCTTCAGGCACTGGAGATCTCAGAACGAGAGCAGAAAAAATCCTTCAATTAATCAGAACAAAACCCCTTGAAGCGTAGAAATCCACACCTGCTGTAACCTGGAATTAAACCAAAAAATCCTAGATTCCTAGAGAGCTATTTCGAAATGAAGCAAAATTTTTCAAATCATGAAAAATTATTTCGAAAAGAATACCTAAGCTCTGATACCATTATCAATGAACGAATTGAATTGATTTCCATGAGCAGAATGTAGTTCAATAAGTAATACAAAGATATTTACAGTAATAGAAACATCAAGTTTCTATTAGGAAATAGAAACAACCAGTTTCATGTAAGAAACTGCTAAAAATGATAAAAATAGCAACAGCTAATAAGAATGAGCATTAAACACTAAATAGTATTATTCTAATAAAAATCTCTGTTGGGTGAGCCAGTTTGACACCCTAGTTGTACTCAAGAATCTACATAATAATAAAACCCTCAGAATTGCTGCACTGATTTTCATGCATTGGGTTTTTCCGAGGACAATTGTCCAAAAATAACGATGTCCCTTGTGTGTTTGTCTAATGTTTTAGTTATTGATCTTATATGAGTTAAGGCTGCATTTGTGTTTATTTTCAATATTTATATGTATAAATAACTTGTTAAAGAATAAACAAGTGAAATAAACCAGATAATGCAGTAGGGATTTCTAATGGACAACATTTAGAAATTTCAACATGGTATTAGAGCGTTGCAGATCACAGGAGAACTGAAGGCACCAACAAATCAGAAATTTCCAGTAGTAGCAGCTCTCCCAAGAGACAAAGCTGCTCCTAAGTAGAAGGCAACAAAGGAGTGACACAAAGGGCCCGCGTCATCATTTCGAGCCAGAGAGGGCCAGCGCAGAGGCAGAGAGAGGCAGAAGAGGCTCACGAAGAACCATGTCATTCTACTCAGCCAGGTAAGCTTGATGCAGTTGGCTAGAGGAGCGATTCAACCTTTGCTGGGATTGTGCAGAGCTGGAAGGCTCAATTTCTTCAGTTGCCGGGACCTAGGGAGTTGTGGGTAGATTGTGGATTAGAAAGCTGGTGGGGTGCTATTTCTGTCGGAGCAGAGCAGTGCCTAATGGGACAGAACAAAGGCAGAGGGAGTCGCTAACTTGACAGATTTCTAGACAAGAAATCTAGATCCGAGTTGCAGTTGCAAAGAGGATTGGAGAGGAGCGGTTTGACAGTTGGCGGGAAGATTTCCAACAAGGAAATCAGGACCTAGAGGGAGATTTTCAGGAGGGAAGTTGAAACTCAGAGGGAGTCTAGAAGGAGCGGAGATGGCAGAAAACAGACTGAGGGATCAAGACAGGTTGGATGGGGCTTCCAGCTTTGATTTACAACAGGAAAATCAGGACTTAGAGGGAGATTTCCAAGAGGAAAGTTGAAACTCAGAGGGAGTCTAGAAGGAGTGGAGATGGCAGTAAACAGACTAAGGGATCAAGACAGGTTGGACGGGGCTTCCAACTTTGTCATCTGGAAGGCTAGGATCTTGTCAGTCCTGTATAGACATCGCATCAAGGGCTTCGCCTTGAGAACCATGGCTATCCTAGTATACGCAACTGATAATGAGAAGTATGAGGATGCAACGACAAGGGCAAAGTGCATAATCCTTGATGGGGTCAAGGATCATGTCGTACCACATATTGCTGAAAAGAACACGACAAAGGAGATGTGGGATACTTTGACGACATTGTATCAGGGCACTTTCGTGCAGCGGAAGATGCTATTGGAGAATCAGCTGCGGTCATATCAGATGTAGAAGGGCGAGCAGATAGATCTATACCTCCTCAGATTGCAGGAGATTTGGGACCAATTTACTTCCATAGGGGCCAGGCCAGATCAAGAGATCATGGTGAGGACCACCCTCAATGCAGTTTTCGAGGAGTGGGAGACATTTGTCCAAGGCATTTTGGGTAGAGCTACTCTTCCAAGATGGGAAGAGATGTGGGTAGCTCTTCGCCAAGAAGAGATCAGACGGTTGACCAAGGTGGGGAGTAGCAGCAAAGGAGGTCGAATCAAGAAAGAGGAGGATGCGACTCTGGCATCTGTGGGGCAAGAAGGGAAGAGGAAGAAGAAGGACATCTCCAAGGTGAAGTGCTTTCATTGTGGGGCACTGGGTCGTTATGCAACCCAGTGTCCCAGGAAGAAGAATAAGGGAGAGGCTTCTGGCTCTAAGGCAGCGTTGGCTAAGGCGGAGAAAGAAGTCGACACTGATGACGACTGTGCCATGAATTCTCATGCACCTCTAGAGAAGAGGTGGGGTGACATCGAGCTGTAGTCAGGAGGACTACAGAAGATGAGGGGCATGATCCTTGAGGTACCCAAACTCTTGGATCATATTCGACTACGAGATCCTTGAATGACAGTAGCAGGATGACGGATGTTTGTAGAAGCAAGATGCGATGGAGCGACAAGGCAGTGCTAGAGTGTAGAGATCTGTAGCAGCGCAGTGAGGGTTGCAGTAGTGCAAGAGGCACAAAGGTGGTTGCAGCAACACAAGAGGCACAAAGGTTTTTTGTAGTAGTGCGAGAGGCACAAAGGTGGTTGTAGCAGCGCAGAGGGAGCACAAGATAGCAACAGAGGTAGCTTCAGCATAAGGCGGCTTCCGAATTGACAAGGATGTTAGTGTTTGGGTAAATCAGTTACTTACATCTCAGTAACTGAGTTGCAGTGCAACAGTTAGCAGTGGTAGTGCTATAGGTAGCATGAGCATCGTGTTGAGAGGGAGCTATAGTACAAATGTAGCAGTGCCAGAGCCATGGGAAACAGTACAGGAAGCAACAGTGTAGCGAATGTTGGGCAGCAGGCCAAGCATCAACACAGGTATGAGTGCGAAAGGATCGATGTGATGTTCAGTGGTGGAGCATTACTAGAGCACATTCCTCGCTAAGAGGGAGTGTTGATTTGTGATAGCATCAGATGTGCTCTAGCCATGCAAATTGGTGGAGAGGCTGAAGCACGTGAGATCTCCAAGACCCAAAAATGGTTTGGGGAAATTCCACCCAGTTAGAGAGATATTAAAATAATTAATATTTTTAATGGAGTTCCTATGTCTAAACTTAGGAAAATTAAAATATTAATGGATATTGTTGAAGTTTCTAAGTTTACTTAGTTAGAAACCTTCCATACACTTTATCTGATTTATTCCTACCTACTTGTTATTTTTCCTTAACAAGTTATTTATAATGTAAATACTGAAAATAAACACTAGTGCATGCTCAACATATTACAGATCATCAACTAAAAGAAACAAGAACACACACACCACATGACACCATTATTTTTGGACTAATGTCCCCGGAAAAACCTAATTTGGGAAAACCGATGCAACTATTTGAGGGTTTTCTTATTAAGAAATATCAGAGTACAATCTGGGTGCTGTAACTGGCATACCCAATAGAGAATTTCCTTAGCAGCTATACCTCACAGTTTGAGAGAACTCTCTTGGCTGAAACCTCGGAAAACCCTTTCGGCAGCTCCTCAGCACAAAACTTCTCCTACAACCCCAATGTCTGCACAATCTAGACTACGTCAGCCCCTTTCTGTCTCACATTGGCCCTGCATCGGCCTTTCTTGGCTTGCTTCAGCCCCAGGAGGCCTTGCATCAGCTCTGGGAGCCTCTGAGTCAGCGATGCTGACCCCTCTGGTGCTCTGCGCCACACTTGGTTGCCTCTGCGTGAGCCCTTGCTGGCTCTACGTCACCCTCCTTGGCTGCTGTGTTGCTCTCCCGACACAATCTCTGCCTTCTCTGTTCCTCTGTACTCAATGCTCCTCAGCTGCTCTCCTGATCACTGATTCTATCTCTCTTAGCAAACCCTGCACTAGAGAATAGAATGACTGATCATCTGGTGTAATCTCCAAGTGACCCTCAAGCCTCTTATACTTTTTCTATTGACGATTCAACGAATGAGATTAAGTCCCTACTCAATGGCTAAGATTAGATTTGTCTTGATCCATGTCTTTTGGATCACTCTAACACAGATTTATATTAATACTCATTAATATTTTATTTTCCCTAAGTTTAAACTTAGGGACTCCATTAAAAATATTAATTATTTTAATATATCCTGATCTGTTTAGAATCTGCCCAAACCCTTTTTGGGTATTAGAGATCTCATGCGCCCCAACATCTCCACCAAATTTCGTGGCTAGAGCACATCTGATGCTACACCAAATCAACACTCCCTCTTAGTGAGGACTGCGCTCTAGCAATACTCGTCACTGAGTATTACTTTGATCATCTGGCATCAATACTTGTGCTGATGCTAGGCCTTCCTGCCCAACATCCTCTGCACTACTGCCTCCTGTACTGCTGCCCATGGTTCTGCCACTGCCACTGCTGCATCTTTACAATAGCTCCCTCTGCATCCGTGCTGTTGCTGGTCCTTTCTCCCAGCACTGCATCTGCAGTGCACCTCCTGTCATCATGTGGCATCGTGCTACCCACTGTTGCATTGCAACTCAGTTATTGAGAAGTAACTGATCTCCCAATTGACCTCCCTGTTGGGCTAGAAACACCCACTGATGCTGAAGCTCCCTTTGCCGCTAATAAGTTCTCCCTCTCTCTGACCTCTGCGCTGCTGCAACAACTCCTTGCATTCGCATCATTGCACACCTCACTATGCCTTCTTGCATTGGTGCAACACTCTTGTGCCTCTCGCACTGCTGCAGCCTGTTAGCTCTACGCTGTCTTGGGACTCCTGCACTATAGCTCCCTCTGCTGCTCCATCCGCATCTGTCTCTACCCACTCAGTCAGTCCTCCTACACCTCGTCGGGGCTTCCGTAGCAATGTCTAATCCAAGAGGTTGGGTACCTCAAGGATCCTGCCCCTCATCGCCTATAGTCTGCTTGACTACAGCTTGATGTCTCCTCACTTCCGCTCAAGTGGTGCGTGTGCACTCATGGCACAATCATTGTTTGTCAAAACTTCCTTGTCTGCCCGTGCTAGCACTACCTTAGTCTCGGAAGACTCTCCCTTATTCTTCTTCCTTGGGCACTGGGTCGCATAATGACCCATCTCCCCACAGTGGAAGCACTTGATCGTGCAGAGATCTTTCTTCTTCCGCTTCTGCTGCTTTCCCTCAGATACTAGGGCCACATCCTCCTCCTCCTGCTTGAATTTGATCCCTTTGTTGCTACTACCTGTCTTTGACTGCCGTTTGATCTCTTCCTGGTGAAGAGCTGCCCACATCTCGTCCCAAGGTGGGAGAGTCCCTCTGCCTAGGATGCTCTGAACAAACACTTCCCATTCTTCTAAAACAACATTCAGGGCACAATTTTAAAACTCTGACTCCGACTCCGACTCGGCCGAGGATCGACTCCGACTCCGACTTCGAAACGGTAATGACTCGGCCGACTCGATTTCAATGACTCGGTCGTTGTAAAAAATACATTAATTTTTTTTTTTTTTTTTTTTTAATTGTTTTAATAAAAAACATAATTTTAAAGATTTTAAACATAATTTTAAAGATTTTCATTCATGTTTCCAAACACACTGCATTATAATCTGTGTTGCACGGGTACCCGCACTCGGGGGTGGGGTTCTCGAACCCGTCCCGGGTTCCCGCACCCAAGTACTGGATTCAGGTACAGGTTCTTCCCAGACGAACCCAGAAGAACCGGGTTCTTCCATGAAGAACCGGGTTCTTCAAAAAAGAAATTCGGGTTCTTTTCCTTTGACGGGTTCTTGGGTTCTTGGGTTCTTCGGGTTCTTTGGGTTCTTCACGTGGGTTCTTCGGGTTCTTCACGTGGGTTCTTCGGGTTCTTCATTAAAAAAATTATATTAAAATTTAAAAATTTAATTTTCAAATAATTTTTTTTTATTGAAATTTTAAAAATAATTTATAACAAAAGTAAAACCCTTAAAAAAGCCCTAAATCTTTAGACTTTATGACTTTAACTCTTTAAAGTTTACACAAGCAGAGCAGACTGATACGACTGATACGATTATTCTTGGCGGTAGAGCACCGTGACATACCAGAAGAAGTTAGAACAAACACTGTGATACTGATCACTGATTACTGTTTCAGTGATTTCATTTAACTTTTGAGTGTTTTCCCTTTGGTTGAGGCTTCAGCCGTCCCCCTTTACCATTTCCGGCGGCAGTGGACAGAGCAGGCTGCAGGTATTTACAAGTTTTACTGTTTTCATTTTCAATTTCATTATTGATTATTCCATAAAAACGTTTCACAAGACCCGTGTGTGCTGAAAAACCCGTACAATCACGATTTCGATTATTCCATAGCTCCATCCAAGCGATTCTCATCTGGCAATTGTTGTCTAGTTTTTCAGCAATCCCTCAATATAGTAATGCAGGCATGAGTTAATTTTTGCAAACTTCAATTCTTCATCTTTTTTCTAGTATAGAATTTTCTCTAAATGACAAACAGCTGAGAGAATTGCATGATATCCGAAGCATATGTTATTTGGTTCTATGTTTCGGTGTCAACATCAGGATCGGTATATGTGAGCTCATGTTCTATGATTCCACAGCTTCAGCCAAGCGTCACTCATTCAGCCATTGTTATCCACTATAAATTATAATGAAAGGTCGATGCATTTCAAAATTAATGTATGCTTAATCGTTTTTTTATTTTATGATTCTTCTGCCTTTTTGCAGAATGGCCCTGATAAATTATTAAATAGTGGAGGATTCGAGGAACCAAAAACCCAGGCCTGTAGACCCGTGTTCTCTGTCTTTTGCCTGAATGATGCATAGGTGTTAGTTGTTCAATGTTAACATGTTACCAATCAAAGTCATTTGGTTTGAGTTTTGACACGTTCAAGACGAAACTGGCCTCCCAATACATTTTGGCCCTTCTCCAATGTGAACCTCTACAAACTGGCCAGTTGCAGTTTGGTTCACGTTGTTCAATTGACTTTGATACAAGCACTTAGCACATCCTTGTACTTCTTTCAGGTTCAAACAAAGACTTAAATCCCACCTAGCAGTATGTGCCATTGTGCTCCAAGAACCTTATTCTTTGACCAGAAACCAAATGAAAGAGTCGTTTAAAATTGCAATAATGGAAAAGAAAAAATTTTAAAATTACAAACCTTTATTAAACACAAGATAGAGAACACAAAGTTACAAACATATTAGATTTTGTGTTTCTTGTTCATTCTGCAGCTGCAACTACAGGATACGGGCTTGAATCTGAGCAAATGAGATTTCTGGTTATGGAATGGATTCTGACTCGTTTTCCTCTCTCAACCCAATATGTCCTCTCTTGAGACTTGCAATATATAACTTCAACATTATCCCCCTACTCCCATTGGCCGCCCTTATGTCTACGCAGTTTGCCATCTTTGCTGTCAGATATCAGTGCACATTGGATCTCCTACCTAATTCAGAGTATGAATATCCCTATCCTGTAGAAGTGTTATAAGTTTATAACTTATAACTATAAGTATTATCGAATATTTCATTTAAAATATTTGTTATATATGCTTGAATTCAGTTTATTTCTGTGTATCAAAATGATATGCGTGAATACTGAATATATTATATTGCTTACAACTTACAAGTTACAGCTCGTATCAAAGCTACATTTTGACAATTTTAAATTTTTATGCAATGCATAAATATCAAGGATCTGAATTTTTTTAAGTTAAAACTTAAAAGCCTTTAAACTTTTAGTAGTACTGTAGTAGCCTTGAGCTCTCTCACATAGCTGTCACAGTGTCATGGTTACACGGAAAAGATTCAAAAGAATGTTATGCTGTCATAAAATATAGCTTAGTCTCTCATTAATATATATTATTAAGTTTTAAGTTTTAACATCTATTAATAACTTTTA